>CAJNDV010033268.1:0-24725 GCA_905221635.1 Symbiodinium sp. CCMP2456
TATATATATATATATGTATCTTTAGCACTCACACTCGACAAAGCAGGCGAGGCCATATATATATATATACATATATAATACCGGTGTAACATCTACCCGTTGGCGTCGGTTTTGTATGCTTAGGCTCCGCTGCCCGCCTGTGGGCATATCTGCTAAAAGCAGCAGTCCTCATCAACAGCTACCCTCGCACTGCGGGGATGGGCCGTGGCCTTGTGACAAGGAGTAACGCAGTCCTCACCGTCTTCATCAGCCCCCTCATGTTCTCTCGTACGTTGAAAGGAGCAAGACGAGAAAACTGCCGGTTTTGTTTGAGTCTGTCCAATTCTCATTAAGGTCCCCGGAAGCTCCACACTTTTCTGTGTGGCTCAGTCTGGTCTCAACCCGCTGCCCATGTGATTGGTCCTTGGACCGAGGCATGACTGTACCGGGTGAAACTAAATCTGCGCCTGTACAGCTTTGCAGATTTTTTTGTACATCTGCTGCGAATTGGAGATCGAGGTTGTGCACATGTGTACTGCGGAGGTGGCGGAACACAACTTAAGTTGTCGTTGAAGTAATTCATCAACCGGGTGCGACATCTCAAGGCCTCACCCCCGATGCCCCGAGCTCCAGTTCCAATTTTCTTCAGATGCGCTGTGCCCATTTACCATTTAAAACTGACAGCCGGTATGCTGAGTGGTCGGGATGCGGCTTTGCGGTCATGGATTCATGCTGCATAGACCCGAATGGATGCAATGGTGCAATGGCCTCCTTCAGGACTCAGGTAGCCTCAGGTGAGCATCAGGGTCCAGTGTACTCACACGGAAAGTGCTGGAAAGCTAAAACGCGACAATCATGAGCCCAACATGGAATGCACCGTCTCAATCTCTACACCTCTGAACCGAAGTAGGGATGAGGGATGTCATGAACCAGGTGCCACTACCGTGATCATGCAAATGTAGTAGCAGTATGGCAGGAAGGCAGAAACATACTCGCATGTTTTGCAACGGTAGGGAGCTCGCAACACTTGTTGGGATGTCGAGTCAAGCAGTCGGTGTTGGATCAGGCGCAGGCACAGAGAGATTAACATGCGGAAAGTGTGTCCTTGAGTTGGGGGAAGCCAGTGTCTTCACCGAGGTGATGCAATGTGAACTGAGAGCACTAGTATGGGGGCATCTGGCGCGCCACAGTAGGAGTCGATTGATTGAACTTCAGTGACCGTACAGAAGCGTTCGCTGAACGAGCGATCTCGAGAATGCTTCTGTGCAAGGCCTAGGACTCGGCTGATCTGTGGCCTTCCTTGATCGGGAAGGATTCTCCGCACTTGAGCCACAGTAACTCAGTGGTGTTGGGATTCAGTCTTTTTGACAGCCACTACCCCCACCAAAAACCCTGCGGAAGATTCTCACCTCTGTACCCCCCGTCTGCGCCTATCGACTTGACACAGGATCGAGGCGTTGAAGCCCTCATTAAGGCCGCGGCGGATGAACCGAAAGGGCTGCTCAGCCTGGACCTTGCACCATCGAACAAGACTGCCAGGCCCCGTCTTCGCAACGAGTTGTTGCAAAGTTTCCTATTTTCAATTTCTCGAACTGCAGGAGAAAAGTTGTTGCTGTGGCTAAGTTTGCTAAATGCGAGCAAGCATCCTCGACCTTGTTGACGAGCGGGTTGTCCAATGGCTCGGAGATGATCGTGTGGAGCAGCTCCCAGGGTCCCGAGAGGCAGTTTGCCTTGAGAAGGACAAGTGTGACTGGTCTCATTTCTGTTCCGTATGGACTGGCAGAATTGACAGAGCCCCGTGTTGTTGCGAGGTCCTCTGCACTTGATTCACCGGCAAACTTGACGAGGGGGAGTGTTCCCACTTGCACAGACTAGTCCGTGCCTGTGGAAAAACCAAAGGCGTCTTCCAGAAAAAGAATGGACGTCTCCAACCGCACTTTGCAGACTTGACACGGAATCATTCAGACTGATTGGCCGCACGAGGCTGCCTAGATGGGCATTCGTTCTGGGGCCGCCTCCTGTCAAATTGCTGCTTGGGGTTTGTGAGGTTCCCTGTGCCAGGATCATCCAACACGTCCTGTTTCCAAGCAGCTGAAGAATTTCCCAGCCCGAGGGAGGTGGTCGCTCGACACCGGTTGGGTCTACTTCCTGACGTCCCGTCCCTGCTAGAAGGACGAATTGAGTGCTGACAGGGTGCTGCCTCGAACTTGCCGCCAATCATGCTGTGCGTGAAACCTCGCAGTGGTCTCACCGCTTTACGCACTAGATTCAGTTCCTGACGGAAAAGGTCCCGATACTTCCTGTGTTTAAGGACATATCAAGCTCCACCTAGCATGCAACATGCCCCGTAAACTGCTGTCCTTTGAGACAACCCGGGGCTGCAGACCATGACATCAAGCCTATCGAACTCGATTCAAGTGTGTCATTGCAACGCATTGCAGCAAGATGCAGCAAGCGCAGAACCCCGTTCTCCAGCAAGATACTGGCAGGGCATGGCAGGGCCCTTGTCTGTCAGACAAAGCGCCTCTCCGCGCCACGAAGTGGATCGACCCAATCGTATGGCTGCGCTGTAGGTCTCCAGCAGTGAAGCTCCTTTCGCAGTTGCGGGATTGCTCCGCTCGTGTAGCCCTGTGTGCACCATCACGGTCCCACCGCTCTCAAGTATGCATCGGCCTTTCGGTGTCGAGTAGCACCGTTTCTATTGCTTTATCAGGATGGGCATGTCCGAACAAGCGTAAGGATGAGGCAGCATCTAATGAGAACGATGTTGCGAAGACAGTAACACTCCACGTCTAGACCGTACGTGCACTTCAGCAAGCTGCGCGCATTTCACCGCAAACTAACGAGTGACAGACGAAGTCACCTGTGAACGCACGCCACTTTGGTCTAACACACATGCTTAGGGATTGGGTTCGCTTAATATCCAACTGCTACTCCGCTTGAAGTTGTGGTCGTTGGGTATAACAGATATCTACATGATCACGTAGATGCAAGGATGTGTGCGTCTATCTATGTATCTATCTGTCTATCTACCTCTCTATCTATAGATAATGTATTTGTATATAACTGCATATACTTCTATACACATAGTACGACACAAATATGCATGGCACACAGGCGTGCAAAAACGCAGACACCACACTCCAACGCGCTCCCGGAGGCTGCTGAGGCGTCGTAGAAGGTCTCAGGGTCACCTTCTGCAGCTTCAGGGTTTCGGGCCTATAGGGGCCGTCTCTCCCACTGTACTGTGTCGACCAGGGCAAATCCCACTCCCAGACTGCGCCAGATGCAGGATCTAGACCAACCTAAACATGCGAAATAACAACTGGGCTGGTAAGGACAAGCAACAACAAGTAAAGCAAATGTAAACCAGGACAACTACAGCTGCGAAATTGTGACACGAAGCACATTCAAAAGGAACTCGAACAAGTGCGAACGGAGCCGCTTAATCAAGGAATGTCGCTCAGGATTTTGGCCCAAACAAAGCCCAACACCAATGTACTTGACTTTACAGAAATCAAGCAGCTGTAAGCGAAAGAGGAACCACTTGCCAATACACTCAAGACACGCAAGATCCGGAAGAACAGGTTGAGCTGTGACGGCGACCGAGACACGTGACAACAAATAGCACATCGGCGCGGGCCTGCACTTACACCTTGCTAATGTCAAGGCAGCCACTCGTGCCACAAGCTCAGTTGCTCAGTAGCTTCAATAACGCCAGCGGTAGACTAATGCGAGCAGCGGCCTTGAGAGAGGCCTTGAGAGAGACCTTGAGAGAGGCCTTGAGAGATGCCTTGAAAGAGGCCTTCAGAAAGGCCTTGAGACAGGTCTGTAGAGAAGAAGCCAGCGAGTCAACGGCCAGCGAGACAACGCTAGTAGTCCTCTTGTCCGTCCAGCAACGCGGCCGCTACTACTGCTGCCAGTGCGGCTGCGACGAGGAGCACGACGACGAGGAGGACAACGACGACACCTACTGCCTATCCTGCTGCTGCTGATCGACCTGTCTCGGCCAACCGAGAACACTACTGTACTTCACAAAACCAACTCATAAACTCTTATCAGAACTGCCGCTGATTGAAAGGAAACCAAGGCACCATCCCAAGCATTCGCCGCTTCGCTGCCAGGCGCGAAAGCACCGCCGCCATCCTCGCGGGCTTTGGACCTACCCTGGACCTACCCCAATACTCCAAGGAACGGAAGGTCTCGAACTTCATAGAACCTGTTCTTTTTCTTCTGAGGGTTTGAAGGTCGGGATGTTCGGAAAGATTTGCCTTCGGCAGCTACAGCGACTATTGCCACCACAGCAGCTGCTACCACGACTGTCTACCGCCACCACAGCTGCTGCTGCTAGTGCTCCTACTGCTGCGACAACTTCTGCTACTGCTACTGCCAACACCAACACCAACGCTAACACAAATGACGATGTTTATGGTTTTAGTGAGTGTAGCAAAAATCATAACCATAAATTGCATAAAGTAGCACTATCAGCACCAATGCCAATGCCACTACCACGACTATCACTACTACAATCTTCGTACGACAACTACTACTACGTACGACTACCGACGGCGACGACTACTGCTCCTCCTCCTCCTGCCGCTGCTGCCACCACCACCACCACCACCACGACTATTATTGTTACCACTGCTACTGCTACTTCTACTACTGCTACAACAACAACTACAGCAACTACTACCACTAGTTGCTACCACTACTACTACCACCACCACCACCACCGCCACCACTACCACACTGACGACGACCTGCACCGTCTGAACGAGCTGCTTGATCGACGGCTCAACTCCAGAGACAGTCTGCAGTTATGTGGGCTTCAGGGTTTAAAGATCTGGTGTACTGTGGCTTGGTTGTCCTGTGTCATGTTCATGATTGCACAATGCAGAACGCATCCGAAGCAATCCAAAATCCAAGCACTTGAGCTTTAATTTCCACTCTCGGGCCACTTGTCTTAGCAAGTCCGGAGTCTTTGACCTCAAGCTGGTGAGAAGCTCACTTCTTCACCGGTTTGGCCTCTCGGTTGCCCGAGGTGAGCACAGCAAAAAAACAGGCGGAGTTCGCGGGGGTGCCGAAAACCTTGCACAAGCCGCTGCACAGCGATCCTCCGAGGCGAAGGTGGCTGGAAGTTCGACCTGCGCCCAGGGTAAGCTGTTGCCGGCAACAACAGCCGATTAGCCCCTGAAGTCCAAAGTCCAATAAATGGTCCAAGCCAATCAAGCTACTCGTCTTGCAGAGTTTCAGCCCATGGCCGCGCAGTGTTTGGTGGATGAGTAATGCTTGCAATCCTTTCAGGCACCATCAGGCCGCTGAAGTCGAGTATCAGTCTTCAGGAATTGGAGCAGGACAGCTCCGGAACCGTGCGACGTTCAAATCGGGTAGTACCTCAAAATTTCATTGAGCTCATACATCCGGTGGAAAACAGCTTGGGAAAATTTGGACACGGACCTTTTAGTAAGCATCGAACTCAACCGTAATCGTTTCCGAACTTCGCCACCCGCACGACGTCCTAAGTAAGACCCTGCCTTGTCTTGCGATGCTGCGCCATGGCTGCGTCCTCCAGGTTGCCGAAGAAAACGGGGGGTGTGCTACAATCAGCTTTCTTATCGACTTGACTGCAATTTTCGCAGCCATTGTGTTGTTAGCACCGTTCATTGCTACTGCACCTGCCCTACGATTGTTCCTCAGATATTGCGCCTGTCGCATCCGAATGCTTTATAATATTTGGACCGCAAGAGTCACGGAATCAAGCGAGGAGACGAGGAGTGGGCCTCAACTTGTGCAAGGGCCGAAACTCAAAGCATCCACGCGGCCCCGACGTCCTTGCGCACACATGGCCAGAGGCAAGCCAACAGCGAGGCCGGCCACGGCCCCCACAGACGCCACCTGCTTCATGATCTGTCGAGAGTCTCGGTAAAGCTATCTTCAGCATGCAACACGGGGACACCTCCCGCACCGATCAACTGCTCTTTTAGGGACCTGCTGCGGCTGCTGTTGTGATTCTCATTTTTCCGCAGCGAAGCTAGCGTGGCATGTTACGCTCGTGGTAGCAGTGGCTGCAACAATCTGCTGTTGGCAAGCCCATCTCCCCGGCCAAGCCACCACAGCAAAGCCCGCACCGATTGAAAGAGCAGCAGCACCACCGGTGACGGCGTACCTTGGGGGGAAGCTCACGAACACACTGAAACTCGACTGTCTGTCGCAGCAAAAGGGGCTTAATGCGATGTTTCCTGCAGCAGATAGGATCAGATAGGAAGGTGGAGAGTTCGTTCTGCACCCTTCCTTGCTTGGTGGCTTCCATTATGCTGGCAGTCACGCGTTTTGGAGTTTGCGCTTCCAAGCAATAGCCGACACGTGCGCAGAGGGGTGACCCATGCGACTCGAGACACGGAAGACCTGTAGAGAGTCATGGGTGTTGTAATGATAATTACAGGCTCGGAGGGCAGCATCAGCTAAGTGACCTCCCAAGTCCTCCCTAAAGTGATACGGCCACCCGTGCACAAAAGCCAAGATCCTTGTGCTAACTTCTTCAATCCGATGCTGTTCACTCCCACGCTCATGCACGTGGCTGCAACAGCGGTCCAAGGAATTGTGTATAGGAAGCTGGCATAAGGATCCTAGCAAAGTAAACCTACTTGCTCTATGGAATACAAAGCTAGCTTCGGTATTATCAGGCGCTCCATCATTTCATGGCTTGTCGTACTAGTCTTACTCAGAGAAGATTTCGCCTTGCTGTGTGTCATGCCGGCTGCCAGGAAGCAACCCGATGATTTGATTTGAGAGACGGTCGCTGGGTTGATAGGAACTCTTTGGCCCAACAGGCTGCTGGTCCTGAACACTAGGTGGGCCAGCGCTTAGCACGAGCGCCATTGCGTCTGTCTTGCTGAACTTGAAGTTGCGATTCAGTGCATCAGGGGCTCAAACCCACCGTGGCATGAACCACAAGCGAGTGCAGTCACCAACAGTCTGAGCTTGACAAGCAAAGGCACACGATGCCATTAGTCGTGGCAGCCAGCGTGCCCACCTGGCTGATGCATGATTCGATATGGTGAAGTGAACCAGACGGGAAGTGCAATACAAATGAACATGCCATAACATGCCAGAGACAGAATTTTCGTTTCTTGTATGACATGCATGGAGGTCAAGCATCTAGCACGCGAATTTGCCCCTACAGGCTCGAAAGACCATGGTCAGGGCGTGCCTTACAGGAGATGATTCATAGCGAGCTCGCAGTGCAGAACAAACGAAACCCGAACCGAGCAAAAAGCCCACGCAGCAAATTATATGTTAACAGTGCAAACACCGACCTGCGCCAGAGCAGCAACACCAGCACCGGTGGCGGCTGCTGCACCGCCCACCAGTACCTGTTCCAAAACCGGTCGGCACTCGCGCTCCTGTTGAGGAGTGCTACGGACCTCCGGCCTCCGGCCTCACGTGTCGATGTATAAACAAGAATGGATGCTGCCTGTGTCTTCCACATCGGGCTCCACTTAGTCGCTCGGGTTCACCGGTTCACCGCGGAGCTCCGTTTTGGAGAACTCTCGCGGCTTCTCTTCCAGGTCTAGTGGTGACCTGCAAGCATGCACTACTCCGCGCCTCGCCGGGCAATTGCATCGAGGCCTGGTGCATGTAAACTTTCACATCGAGACCAGGGAGTCAGCCAGTGAGTCTTTACACGGAGCATTGATACTGCACATAATATGAGCAACCATAGCACACCACCTGAAGTCAGAAGTGAGCTTTTTGGAAAAAAGTGCTAAGGATTCTGTTCCGTTAAATGCATGCCACGTACCCAAAGCACCCGGGAGTAGCAATTACAGGTCCTACATAGAACATGCTTTAGAAGGGCCTGCCATGAAGCTCTATTCTGGCCCGCTGCAGCCAAACCCTTAGGGGCCCGAGTGGCCCTGAGTCCTAACTTCGTCTGCCTGGCTTGGAAGATTGCAGGTCATGCCCTCGAACTGGATGTTGCTACCTTGGCTTGGGCTGGCGTTCAAAACATGAGATCGAGTTTCTCGAGCAATCGGCAGCTAAGGCAACCGGGGGATGAAGTGACTACTAAGTGACTGCTGCCATGCCTGCCTGGCGACGGAGTGGTCCGTCGGAGGTGCACATCACGGCGGCATCTTGAGCGCTCAAGAACCACACATCGCACCTTCATGTTGCAGCAATCGCAATCGGAAGTGCTTCGGAGAGCGACGTATTGGGCTTCAGTTGGTTGAAGGCTTGTGGGCCGAGCGTTGCTGGGACTTAGCCATGGGTGGCCAAGCCTGAATAGACTCGACAAGAGCTCGCAAGCAGCATACTTCTGTGTCGGTGGCCGGAAAGTGCACTATTCAATACATATTTCGTAAACCCCAACGGCGGAGTCGTACGAAACTGCGAACCTCCTACTCCTCTACATCCGAAACTCTACCCTGAATCCATTCGTCCCAAACCTCTGCAGGCGCTCCATTGCAGCACAGGGCAGCTCAAGCTGTATCTCCTTCACTTGGGAGACGGATTGTGGGGAGCGGCCTAACACCGTCGGAGTCGGACCCAAACATGCGCTGGGGGAATGTGTCCTGATCTGCCGAGGGCAATACGCAAACCACCAATATATCCTGCACCATCTTCTCAAGCTGCTCAACCTCGGCAATGCAGAGTGGAATGAGCGGATTTGCTCTTGGTTGATTGTGCATCCTGCCGGGCCCTTTAGCTGCAAACGTCACCCTGGTAGTGCGGGAGGCGCGGCATCCGGAAACTAGAGACTTTCTCCTCCGCGTGCTAAAAGCTACACAGGCATTCCATAACTTCCAGACTGCAGCCGAGCTACGAAACCATCAATGTCAGCAGCAACCTCGGCCGATGGACTCCCTCGTGCGACCCAAATACCAGTCAGGTAGACGGCTTCCTACAACATTGAGCCGCCTGTCCTCAGTTGCCTGAGAACAGCTTCATAGCTGCATATGTCTCTGTGATCGTGTTCAGACGTTGGCCTTTGACACCATACCTCATACCTCCACAGTCCACAGGCATCCTCGCCACCACGAGGTTGTTAGCAGGCGCCCGAAGATTGGTAGTTGGAAAGCTCTTCGGGACGCTTCACAACACACAAGAAACCTCGAGCACCAAGGGCCAGGCACAAGCGTGCTCCACGTTCGTTTCAGCTTCTGCATCGTCAACTGTGCCTCAGTTACCAGGATCCTGTGTTGTCTGCGCTGCAAGCAGGGCACGAGGCTAGGCATGTGTCTCCCAATCGAATGCGCTGGATAAAGAAAGCCACAGAATTTTGGCCCCCGATTCTCGGCCGGATTATGGGTTGAAGGCGTGTGTGTTCAGTGCGTGATTTTTGGCCACGTGACCTATTTATCCCGTCTGTCATCTCGTCACGGGGTCTTCGGCAATTTCGGCAACAGTGGCACGACAACAAAGCAGCATACGACAGCTTGCTGCCCGTGATGCCATAGGCTTCATCGATGCGCAGATTTAGGCTGTCCGCATCGGCCCTGTCCTGCATTTCAACAGCGATTCATGACAGTGACAACTCAGACATCGTCAAGGCTCAATGGACTGGCGTGCTGAGGGTTCCCACGTGTCAAGCCACCAGCAGACGGCTACGGACTTGCCGAGGACGTCTATTCAAGCACAGAGGATTCTGAATTGACTCCTCAAGCCCATTAAGATGACTGCCCATCCCAGCTCCTTGACAAGCAGAACAGCTCCTATACTCCCGGCGAGGGTCTTCTCTGCACGAAGCCCCTGTATCCTTAGCTGTCTTGGCTGCGGCATGGACCGGAAATAATGAAACAACAGATCCTATGACAGCACGGCAAGGAGCAACGGACTAGCAGCATTCCTATTCTTTCGAGTCGGGTGGATCTACTCTACCTGCGGTTGGATTTGTCGCTGTGCTCATGCAGCACTTTAGGTGGTGGCTGTTGAGATGCGAGGCTGACAAAACTGCGGTGAAAAAAACCACGGCACCATCACTGGGCGTAGTTGCAATAACAATAACCACCCCGTCAGACATGATTAATTGGCATAGCAGTCAGATTTGAGATGCGCAAGAGCTTATTATGAACAGGATGGTACAGCACCTTCCATAGTTTGTGTCGCCTGCGAGCAACGAAAGACTTCTGGAGATAAAGAACCTCTTAAGTCTTAAAACCATTAGTATAAAGCCTTCTCCCCTTCTTCTCCCAATGCCTCTATGTTGAGGAAGAGAGGCAGTCTCAGGGCTTCATCGAAAAGCTGCGTAGCACGAAGTGGGCCTCTGGACGTGTCCAGTGCAAGGCTTTGCGACACACCCTGCGCGCATCCACACACCACTGAGTCAAGCGGATCCCGCAGGACATGTTTTGGCATCTACTCCAATTATCATCGTGCTGACCGGGATGCCTCGCGAAATGTGAAGTGACGAAAAAGGCCTACTCCACCAAAACTCTCCCAAACTTGCATCCCTTGTCATCCCGCACCTGCCAGTGGGTCAGGCAAGAGGGCGCTGCTTGCAGAGCCAGGCTCCAACTCCCCCGCTGACATAGCCAGCACGCCCGGCTCGGAGGGCGGTTTGAACACAGGACTAGGGTAGAAATTGTTGGGTGAGCTCAGGGAACCGAAGATGCGCCAAACTTCCAAACTCTAGTGTGCTGGGTTGTGGCACATTTGCGGGACTCCCGTCCATGTAACCTAGCCTGGAAACGGGCTGCCATGCACTCTTCACTCTTCCTTGAGCAATGAATACTGCAACAGATTCAACCTGCAGCCCATGCGCCGCAAGTCTCTTCCTACAGTACAAGAATGCACTAAATACGTACTGCTACAATTACTATTGCTTCCATGAGCACTAGCAGTAGTGAAGTACTGAAGTCAGAAATACCAAAGTAATAGGAATTTCACAAGTACAGTGGTACGTAGGTTTGGCAGGAACACGAACCGTGTGGTTGATGCACGTTATGGCGATTGTCATCGTCATCGGAACAACACCGCTCATGACAATTCCGAGGTGTCCTTCAGCTCAGGGTTTCTGGTGAGGTTCGCCTTGGACCCCCGAATGCCTGAACTTTGAGCTACCTGTGGCTGCCCCCCCCCCCCCCCCCCCGAAACTAGAGTCTGAGATCTGACACAGTGAAGCGCCTGTCTGGGTTGGGTTGTGCGTAAACGGCTGTTTTCCGCTGACGGCTTACATGTCAGGCTCTCTCGCAAGAGCGTCTTGTGGTGCACAGGCTCAATCCAAGCTGCTTGGCAGGCTCGTAGAATAGAAAGCTGCGAGATGCGGAATGCTGGCTCTACCATTAGCGACGGTGCCGGCTTCCAGTCAGGGCAACCGAGTGCCCAGAGACCAAGAGAGCACTGAGATGCAAGAAGACGATCTAGATTCCGACCCGGCGCGCAAAGACTGTCACGTCTATCTCTGCCAAGCGATTCGACTCGCACCCTCTGCAGGAATGTACATTCTCAGAATGAAGCTCTTGAACCCGCAAGGCGAGAGGGGCTTCACAGCAACTTCCCTGGCAGCTGCTACTTTTCTGCACCCAACTATCCGCATGACCAATCCCTTCTGCATAATCCATTTCCAGACTCGGTAGTCCTCCTTGCAGCAATCCGCAAGCTCGCAGCTTCGCTCATTATCTCCAGCGCACAAGGCCCAGAAGCACAAACACTGGGGCAGGACATTCCAGCACAGACTAAACTGTTCACGCTTGCATGAACCAAGCAGTCCAAGTATAGATTCCTATGCTACAGCTTCATGTTCGAGTCAGCCATGCAAGGGTGCATGGTAGTTGCTGGATCTGTAATTCCTTAATTCTCGTCTTCGTGTCTGTGACAAAAGATCGTATGGTCGGAGTTTCCAGAGGAGCCTGATGGGATCCTACATCAACTTCACAGGAAGCTGGGATCGGATGCCATGTGTCACACAGAAAGCACACCTGAAAGGGACGAGCCATGCACACCTGTCAATGTTGGTGCTCTTGGGCCTTGCGCAGGTTCTCCAACAATCGACATGACTCCCAAAACCCCCTAACAACATTAATGGCCGCTGGGATTGTTGTTTTCCCTTCGTACGCGACACCAGAGTGGCGACCAGTGATACTGGGTTTACCCCTTGGGTAATTCGTCATGAAATGAACGGCACCTATCAGATTTGGAAAGCTCAAAATGTACGGTACTGCTTGGCTGGTCCACAGGGACAGCAGGCAGTCACTAAAGAGTCGTCCGCGCCTGCTCTCGCCAAGTTGTAGTCAGTAGAACATTCAGAACTCAGAACTCTTACATGCAGATTTGTGTTCCGTCAGACTCCGCGTCAATGTTTTGCTGCCACTTTCAACTCGTGCACTCTAGGTATTGCATGTAACCCTATGAAAACCTGATGCCACCGTTTGGTGATCTCGATGATGAGGATGATGATTGTGGTGCCTGCTGTATCTGACCATATGAGGATAGTCGCCACTCTGACCAACCGATACAGGCTGGCATCCCAAAAAGGAGTCTCGCCCTACGAAAGCTTGGTCTCGTGTTGCTGAAGCCTTTGACAGTGCCCTAACGGTCTTTCACAGACTGAACCCCCATAGACGTGGGCCATGTATCCCTGCCAACCAGCCGAGGAAGAGAGAGCAACGTTCTACGATGCCTCGTTGGCGGCACCTTCTCCAAGATCCCGTCTGGGAGTGGAGCGGGAAAATCACCGGCTGGAGCCGTCAATGTTCACAAGACTAAACTACTCAACCGTAGCGCAGCCTCGTGACCGATATGATGAATTTCGGAGCTGTGGCACATGCTAGTTACTACCGCGTAGTAGTCGCCATCATCCTCGCATTCCCGAGATAATGTCGGTATCATTGAACAACCACAAGACACACCAAGCATTGTAGCAAAACTACCGCTGACAAATATCCTTACATTCTTAGTTTGTTTGGCGTGGTCCAATAGTTTTGTGCAGTGGAAGATGCTTCCGAAACAAGGACATGATTTGACACCTCTGCATTCAAGAGCGCTATATCACGCAAGAACGGAAGCTGCAATCAGATCATCATAAGCAACACATGCTTGCAGGACAGCGCAGCTGCAGAAGCAGGACTTCCTGCAGTCATAGTACCGGTAGCTGTGGTCGTGGCCGTCGTGGCAACAATAGTAGTCGTCGTTGTCGCCGTCGTAGTGGTGGCAGTAGTAGCAGTATTAGTCGTTTTTGCCTCCGCCTGGCTAGGACGAACCTACGATGCAGGGTCTATAGCTACCTAAGTATAGTAGTAGTAGTAGTAGTAGTAGTAGTAGTAGTAGCAGTAGTAGTAGGAGTAGTAGGAGTAGTAGGAGTAGAAGTAGTAGTAGAATTAGTAGTAGTAGTAGTAGTAGTAGTAGTAGTAGTAGTGGTAGTAGTAGTGGTAGGAGTAGTAGTAGTAGGAGTAGTAGTAGTAGTAGTAGTAGTAGTAGTAGTAGTACCAGCAGCAGCGGGAGTAGTAGTAGCAGTGGTAGTAGTAGTTGATGTTGTTGTTTTGAAATTTTAGGAGCAGTAGTGAAAATAGTAGTAGTAGTAGTAGTAGCAGCAGCAGCAGCAGCAGAAGTAGCAGCAGTAGTAGTGGTAGCAGCAGCAGCAGCAGGAGCAGGAGCAGGAGCTGGAGCAGCAGCAGCGGCAGTAGTCCTCGTAGTAGCAGCAGTGGTCGTAGTCGTCGTCGTCGTCGTCGAGCCGTTGCTGCTGTTGTTGTTGCTGCTGCTATCGTTGTCGTTATTGCCATTAGCAAGTAGCAGTAGCAGAGCGCAGCAGTGAGCGTGACACCACCAGCAGCAGCAGCATCGACATCTTTGAGGGCCTGTGCATATGCTGCCGTTCAGAATCCCCCAAGCGTAGCAGGGTAGTCTTCTCATCTCTGCTATGCTAGCACGTTAAAGAAGCATCATGAGTCTGCGGAGGCCCTCGTAGGAGCAGGCACGGCCCGCGGATCACGACTTTTGCCTCGGCAGTTGCAAGCGTTGGCTGTCGGACTCAAGAGAAGTTTCCGCTCTTATGGGTTTTTTCTCTTGGGTTCCAACAAATTAACGAGGCTGCCTCAGGCTAAGAGGTCGTCATGCTACAGAGTCATCAAAATGCGAGGCTATCGTTGGATGTTGCTGGCTCCTTGACTTGAACAGGATTCCTGAACATCATATGTCCCATGTACGGTCCTCGGCCTTGCCTGCACATCACCAGCTTCTTCAAAACACACTACTTTCTCATCTCAGTCTACACCCAGGGACATCTCGGCTTTTGCTTCCGAAAGCTCTGCATTGGAGATTACGCCGTCGCCATCCTCACGTCGGGGAGGCCAAACGTCTTCTCGCAGTGTCTCACTTCTCTCTTCGACTTCGACTCAACATCTAGGGACTTTTGGGGATGGCTGGTAGCTTAACAAATACAACATGGGTAGCAAAAACACGTGCTGACATACGGTATATGTATGTACTCATATAAGTATACATATACATCTACGCATCCATCCATCCATCCATCCATCCACACACACATACGTACATACGTACATACATACATACATACATACATACATACATACATACGTACATACATGAAAACTGCTGTGTATACACGCAGTACGGATATATATATATATATACATACATACATACACACACACACATATATATATATATAAGTTGCATGTGTAGACACACACATGCACACATAAGTTTGTTTACACATGTGGATATATATATATATATGCAGGTGTGTTTGTATATATATATGTATATACATGTCTTTCTTTCGCCAGGGCTATGGTGGAGGGTTGTGGCCCTCCACAGCGCGCGAGTGCGCCGACGACAGTTGCGGGTGCCAAGCATTTCCGCCGCACATCAACCAAGGCATGGACCCCCGAAAAAAAGCAATGCCAAGCAAAGCAAACACAAATGTAAGTATGATCACTGCCTTCGTTGCAGGGTGCGACAGATGTTGGCTGCAACAAACCTTTCGGAAAGGTACCGGCCAGGGAATTACTAGTGCTTATGCGCTATGGTACAGGGCCCCTCGAGGATTTTGGAGGCTTCAGCGGCCCGTCTGAACTAAAGCCTGCCCTGTATAAATCTAAGTTGGAGAGAGAGACTGTGGTGAACGAAGTTAGGGAAACATGCAGGCCGGTACAGTAGGCATGGTGACTATCGCTGCCATTGGGTAGAGAACAGCAAGAGAAGAGAACAATAATCATAACACCTTTTCATCTGGCACTCTCTCGCTCTCTCTCTCGCTCTCTCTCTCTCTCTCTCTCTCTCTCTCGCTCTCGCTCTCGCTCTCGCTCTCGCTCTCGCTCTCTCTATGTCTCTGGGACAACTTGTATCGAATGCGACGGAATGGCGCCTCTTGCGGTAGGCATACCCTCGCCACTACAGTGAAACTTGCACGCTGCATCTAATTCCTGCCGAACCCTTGCAGCCATCCTTGTCGACCATCTGCATGATTTCCTTGTTTGCTTTCGCCGCTTCCTCACCACTTACACTCATGTCTGCCAAGTTCCTCAGCTTGCCAACCGCCACAAAGCTGACACTTTCGCATCAGTGGGGGGTGCCACTGTAAACAATGAAACACGGACATGCTGGTAAGCAGCGGGCATGAACAAACGGGCTTCGATTCATGTGAGCACTGGCAGAAAACAAAACTCGTGAGAGGCATGTTGTTACTTGAGGGAAGATGTGATAGCACTTAGTAAGCAACCGCGGCATCAGCATCCTGCCAAGTGTCGCAGCCAATTCCTCCTTGGTCACACATCCATCTCCATCCTGCCCGTGGCCACAAGGTTCGCGTGCGTGAGGTAAGGGAATACGGCACGAATTTTATGGAAGTGTAGGGGTGAGCGGCCGGGTGAAAAGACTAGTGACTGGTGCCTGTGGGCTAACTGAAGCGTCGTAGACTTCCCAATTGCCCAGTTTGTCGTTGAAACTTCGTTGAAACATCTTGAATGACGTGCGCTCTGTCCTTGTCCAAGTCCTTGAAGCTCTTCTGTTCCAGAAGTCTTTTGGCAATGTCGGAGTAGGTCAAGGCCAGCAGGCTGCGAGTCAATGATCTCGGCTCCTTGTGATCGGCAGTTGTGTTACACAAAACAGAAGGGTATGATTGCAACGCGACTCTGATTGACTTCTGCGCGGCCGCTGATGCTAGGGGCCTGCTACCGCTGTTGGTCCTCTCCATGTCACTGCTTCCACTCCTGGACCAAGGGCCTTAATATGTAGAATAGGGCTTTGGGGCCCATTTTACTATAATTATAATAAGGAACCCCCAAAATGGCATTGGTAATTTTTTCGGCCCCTGCATTACAACCCTCAGGGTCTTCCAACTCCATGCCCGTGAGCCCTGAATCTGCTGATCCCAGCTGCGGGAGTCGTCGTCGGAGATGTCGGAGCTTCAGCTGCTTCCGCCTTTGCCTGCTGCAGCTCCTCCTGAACCAGGGCGTTAAGCTGGCCCTCTCTAGGAATAGCCAGGGATATATGATCGGATACATGGTGCCGAACATGTGGGTTTCCATTCGGTGTCATGGCTTCTTGTTTTTGGCTTGCAGATAGTAGGGCCTACAGGTGAGGCCCGGAAGCTTCGGGGTGAAGGTCCGCTGCCGCTCTCAGCCTTTCGTTGTACTAGGACTAGCATATCACTTGTGAGTTGTGGCTCGTTTTGCATATGATGGCATACAAGCACCCAAGTGACAGGAAGAGGGCATACCCAACAAGCTTTCTAGCAAACCGATGCTCGCTGTCGGTCCTGGGGATGCGCTTTTGCATGGGTGTGCTACTACTGACATCTACTTAGAAGGAATTACCGGGACCCGTAGCCCAAGCTTTCCAGATCCAGACTTCTGAGCTCCTGGGAGATTTTGCCATCGCCGTCTTTGTCGACTTGCTGCATTAGCTCTGCTCTCGCCTGGAGGGCTGCATTGGGCATTGGGGTGTGGGCCTCAGTTCGGGGCTTCTGTGCGGCTCATCAGCCATGAATATTGCCAATCTCTCTTTCAGAGAGGCTGCTTAGACAGTCTGAAGCACAGAAGCACCTGACTTCAAATGTGCGCGTGCAAGGTTTCGGGTTGTTCCGGGTAGTGCATGACGCCGCGTTCTCTGGGCGTCTCTCTGAAGTCGCGGCATAAACGAGTTCTTCTTGTTGCAAATCAGACTTAAGCTTGCGTTCCTGAGCACTGAGCACTTATGCTGCAACCCGTCCAGTTGCGCATTGAACTTCTCGTGGGCATGTCTCAGCTGGATCCCTAAAATCTGTCAAACCACCGGCCTGCACGGCCTCCTCTCCGCTCACTGCCATGCTCGCGAGAGCCGCGCCGACCTCCTCCTCACAAATCCGGCCATCGCCGTCCTGACCCAGGTGATGGGGGGGGGGGGGCCTGTGANNGGGGGGGGGGGGGGGGGGGCCTGTGAGGGCCAAAACTATAAAATCGCACTATCCTGTCAGGCACGACCTACTGGCCTGCTGCATAGCTTAATGTTGTGGTCGGGCTGTCAGGGAACCGACCGTGACATAGGTATACTAAATAGACCTTACCAGCTCAGCTTTTTTATCATGATTCTGCACTCCGTTGTTCATCATCTCGTCCTTGTCCATCTCCTGGAACGTCTTAGTTCGCAACAGTTTCTTGGAGGCGTCAGAGTAGCTGCCGCTGAGGATGCTGCGGACCAGCAGCTTTTTCTCGGAGTACTCGGACGTCTGTTTCTTTGAAACCTCGGCCTTGGCGCGCTCAAACTCCTCCTGGGAGAGTACGCCATCGCCGTCCGTGTCCGCTTGCTGCAATATCTGCTGCCTTGCTTGTTCCATCTCCTGGCCTTCAACTTTCATGTCGACCAAAGAGGAGTCGAGCTCCTTCTGCGAAACTAGGCCATCGCCATCGGTGTCCAATTCCTTGAAATCCTTCTTCTCAAGGAGACGTTGAGCTGCTCCGTGCATAGCGGCAAAAAGAGTCGATCGCACAACGGACCTGTGCTCAGCCGGTGCTTCCTTCCGGACCTGGGCCACGCAAAACGTGAGCTTTCGGGATCCTGCAACGACGGTCCCACTTGGCCCTGGGCGGAGGCAGCAGCTGGCGGCTGCACTGGCACCTGGACCTGAACGAATGTGGGGGGGGGCTAAAGGGAGATCCCAGGAGGACCACCGGCTTCGAGCCATCATAAGGCAGGTTACATCCCGAACAGGCGTAAACATTCGCTGAGCAAAGGCTGTTCCAGCGCACATCTGAAGCATGAAGTCGTGGAGCCCGACCCCTCAGAAACAGCAACAATTAGACCAGAGAAGCCTCCCTATGCCTCCGGCAATCTGCCAAGGCACCCTAAATTCAGAAGTTTTCGAGATACTCTTTTGCCTTCCAACTGCCAAGGCACCGGATGCAAGGGGCCACCGAGCAAGCCTTTCTTCTGGGCAGCCTCGAACTCCTTGGCCAAAGCATTCGGAGACTCTTGGTCGGAAAATGTCGGAAGGCTCGAAGGTGTCTCTCTCCGTCATCCCAATACTGCTACGAGAAGTTGTTTCGTGTTCGTTCCATGCTCGTAATTCAGACAGTGCGCTGCTAAACTGCAAACATTCCAAACAATGGCATTATAGCATTTAAAAGTAAAAAATGCAAATGGTCCCCATCTCCGCCACCGACATTACCAACAGGGTAATCAGGTCACCATGACCACACCGGAGAAGTCAATGTGCCGACACAAGCAAAAGAAGCAGCAAAGTTATGAGAAGACTCATAGTCATAACGACACTGTTCATACATCTGCACTCGCAAGTGGCATCTCGATTCTCATCTTAATATCCCCTTCGGTGGTGACGATTCAGGATGAGTCTCACTGAGTGGTATGCGGACAATTTGATGCATTAGCAGCGTTTCAGATCAAGAGCCGTAGAAGCCCCTTTCTGCGCCTCACGGGAGATGAAACCATCCTTGTCGGTGTCGAGGTCCTCGAACGTGACCGAAGGAGGATTTCGTACCCTAGGCGGCAGGGCAAGTCAAGAGAAAAAGACCAACAAAGCAAACTGGGTAGGTTGCAACATGGCCTTTTGTCGCTTTCAGTGCCACCTGCTCCGAATTTATGTGCTTTGAACCCTCTCTCGCTCTCTCTTATCCTGGCCACGCTACATAAATGGCCCTTAACATGCAAATCTCACCACAGCCTCTGCGATCACTGACGTGGCACTGCTCAAAGCAATGCTTGAAATAGTGTCAAGATGTGAAGACTACAGGACAAAGACCAGTCACAGTTGTAAGCACAGCTTAGTGGACTTGGCTCACTGGAGCCTGAGAAGTCTCCAAGATGGTACAAGACCTAAACTGAGCTGGCCAGGCTGAGCCGCCCGTCTGCTTTTCCCGTGCGAGCAGTCGCTTTGGAAACCACGCCTGGGCAGTTCCGCAAGAGCATGTCGCGTGGGCCAGAGAACAACAAACCTCTTGGCAATGGTTCTCTGGGAATTCCTAGGTATTCCAAACTTCGCCACGATGTGCGCGGGGAACTCACTGCCCAGATTCAGGGTTCGGGACCCTTCTGTCATGAAGTCGTGAAACTACTGGTAGGTCTGTTACCCCAACACCTGTGCAACGACAGCCGAACCACAGAAGCCATTTGTTGAGAAGATGAACTTGATACCCGTCGTACCCATATGGCTAATAGGACTGGCCCTCGCAAGGGAAGAATGACAAGGAACGACCACCTGCGGTAGCAGTAACAAATCACGTCGTGAACAGGACTTTCTTGTGCAAGAACCACGAATCTGCGACTTCAAGAACCATGTGAGTCGTGCGATGCCCCTAAGGTCCAGGCTGGAGACGATCTTCGAAATCTTTGGCTCCAAACCTGGGCTCTTGAGACGGCAAGCCTGGAGTCTCTGAGAGCTCCTTGAATCTCTGTAAGGTGGCTCTTGAGACGACATCCGACTGCGCTGCGTTGGTTTGATTAGCTTCAACCGTGGTTGGGCTCCTACGCCCTCCACTTCGTGAAAGGGGTCCTGCAACTATGTAGTTATGTAAGTCCTGCCTGCCCGGAGCCTACGGACGGGGGATTATATAACAATGTGCGATGAAGTGCCGTAAGTTCACACGGGCAAGACGATATGCTAAGGAAGAATAGGAACGACAACACAAATTAGATAGTGGCAATGAGCAGGTTCATAGCCCATGGCAATCACCACAAAAGCGTGACGATGTATGACAGCTACGCCGGGCCGAGCAATAAAGCCTCTCATGGAACGGGTACCAGTCCTTGTTGTTACTCGTGTTGGGGAAACTACTGCCAACACCTGTGACTACCACGCGTCCTAGAACCTCCAGCTCTTCAACATCAAGCCTCCCAACCCCGTGAAGAGTTTGTTTCAGCATTGATCTCCTTGGGATGGTGGACCGTCGTCTTCTGGCTTCTGTAACTGCGGTGAGTCTGTCTGTGTGTGTCTCGCCGCTGTTTGCAGCCACATTCTCGCTCTTGTACTGTTTGTCGCTGCGTTGTGACGGAGGGCGAATGATGTGATGATCGCACCGTGTCGATTTCCTTAATCATCGCGACTATACCCGCTTCTTTTGCGACAGGCCTTGTTGTCCAGCAGCCCGGTCTAGCCAAACAAACAAACAAACAAACACACACACACACTCTCACCTAACCTACAGCAAGGCGAGCATGCGAACTGACAACTCTGAGAAAACTGCTTGAAATGTAAGCACCTTACTAAACTCACTGATGACTTCGTTGTGACATGACATGAACTTCATGACACAGGTTTCGAAGGAATCTAGCACGCCACTCAAATAAGTTACCAGAGAGTCAAGACAGCCAGCAATCTCAGCACGGATCATACCGTAGTCCGCAGGCACGCGCTGAATCGCCACACAAGAGTTCCAACCCGAAGCTGTGTCCGGTGACTGCTCCAGACTCGCTTCTCCAGCAGCTCGGCCATCTGCGCGAACCGCGGGGGAGCCTGAGCCTGTGGCCATTTTGCTCCTATTTGGACACTTGTTGTCGCTTGGGGGCACTTGCCTTAGCACATGTGGAGCCTAGAGTCTACGGATGTGTGAAATTCTCGGAACTTGTCGCGAAGGCATTAGTCCTCATCATGTTAATATCCGGGCGGCTGCCTCCGGCGGCTTCTGCTGTCGCTCCGCCTCTGCCACGCGCAGGGCGAGCTGCCGGATGGAGGCGCGCATCTGCTTGGCATCCTGTGCTTGGAGCGTCAAGCAAAGCTACATTCATGGAATGGCTACAATGCCAAGAAAGTTGAGGGTGTGTGGGGGGTCAAGTAGCAAGGTTCTACGCGTGAAGCTAAGAATCTCACTAGTGCCCCAGGGCTCATCAGTCCCGTTCCAAACTTCCCCAAGAGCCTCGTGAACACGAGCCGCATCCCTACAGACCCACACCAGGACCAGCGTCTACGAGAAGTAGCTTGTTGATCTCGAACTCAAGCATCCTCCGAGCAGCAGCGATCTCCTGACAGGACGGAACCGAGACGCCACCACAGAGGAAAGGAGCCATTAAGCAAGCACTCGTAATGAACGGTATGTTTACAACTCAGAGCGATTCATCCACGCGGGTGTCAACGATGGCTTCGTTCCACGGTATGTGAGTCTAGGGGATTTTTCCGCCGACCCCTGGTGAGCCAAAGTACAACGAAACTGTCTGTCCTGGCACGAAGTACGAAATCTATTCCGAACGAAACCGACTTCTTTCCAGAACCCCTACAAGTTCTACAAGTAGCACAAGCCCGAACTTCCGCGAAACGGTCAACTGATCCGATGGCAGTGCCTCGGGTGCTACTTCCAGATGCTCCGCCACGGCAAGAGCCCGGCGCAATCGTGGCTCATCATGGTCCTGCCGGCAGAGCTTGAGATCCTAATGGCTGAAGACCTGCCACACCTCCGTAACCCACATCGACATCACCGTCATCGTTAGCTAGTGGTGTCACGCGAAAACTAGTTCTACTGATGGTCGTCTGGAGATTGCTATCGTCAGTGATGACATTCTTGGCGCGACTGCTTCCATTTAGCTTCATGTCTACGTTGAGTTTCTGTTGTCACTCCAATGCTACTCCATGCCACTACCATGGACAGATTGTTCGCTGCACACGGTAGAGATGCTAAAGTAACAGTCTTCACACTTAATTACCGTCCTCGCTCACAATCAAGCAGCTGTCTGTAGTGAGTAATCTGAGCATGAGGCCTTGTTTTGAGCATAGTTGGTTCGGGACGATCCTCGTCCCGCAGGGCTCCCGCAGCAGCTTTCAGATTTGAACAACCCATGTTGAACTGTGTTCGTATAAAGTCTACAGCCCGACGCCCACAAGTCAGTCGGGCCTCCATGGCCTCTGCCAGATCTAACCTTGACTTCGGGTTTTGTACACCAGACATGTTGCTGTGCTTGCTGATTGTGCTGCAGGCACTACAAAATAGTTTAGGTTAGTTATTCAGCTTATTCCTCTATCTCTCACAGAATCTTGTCTGAGAGTCCCAAGATGGAAACCAAGAAAAGCCCCATGTTCATTCACTGAAAGTAGTTCTCTACGGAGGATCTCTGACACTTCCTGTTTGCAGCAAGCGGCTGTGCGTTCGCCCTGGCCGTTGACAAGCTCTCCACACCCTTGGCCTTGACATTTGGCGTCGTCTCAGGCACCTGTCCCGGACGAACACCGCTTGGGTGCCAGTTTTCCGTGATGCATTGGGTGATAAGCAGCCCTGGATGGCTAGCAGGATGCTTAAGAACAGGACGAGCCATCGAAAGTACCGGCAGTGAGCTCGTTCTTGCTTGCGGTAGCAAGTATCACCAGAACACCATTTTCATGATCACAAGTTGGTTCGGCTTGTGGAGCAGCTGATCTTTTGTCAATTAGGCCGCTGCACTGATCTTTTTGTCAATTAAGGCCCCTGCATAGCACGTGACCATCTGTTGATTTCTTCATCAACAAGGCCGAAGCAAACTAGTTGGCCTGCGACAGTCAAAGCACAGGTGTGCCCACCTCCAGCTGCGACGGAGACCACGGGCCCCAAGTCTTTAGGAACGTCACACTGTCCATACTCATTCCAGCCGAAGCACACTAGCTCCGCATGAACGGTGACCGTGCATGTATGCAGCGCACCCGCTGAAACGAATGCAACTTGTCCCAAATCTGCTGGAACATTACACTGGCCATGTCCATTCCATCCGAAGCATCTTAATTTTTGATCTGCAGCCAGCACGCAAGTGTGAAGACCTGCACAAAACACGGACACAACGTGGCCCAGATCTGAAGGAATGTTGCACTCTCCAACCTCAGCACTCCCTCCGAAACATACCAGTCCCCCTTCGGATGTCACTGCGCACGTGTGCTGAGCTCCAGCTGAGACAGATACGACTGCCCCTAGATCCTTCGGTACATCGCACTGCCCCGAGCCGTTCCATCCGAAACATACGAGCTGGCCACCAGGGCGGACGGCGCAGCTATGAAGGTCACCGACTGCTACCGACACGACTCTGTCCAAATCTGAGGGGACGTTGCACTGCCCATGATCATTTGCTCCGGAGCACACCAGCTTTCCCAGCATTGTGAGGTTACAAGTGTGGCCTGTACCCGTAGCCACAGTTAGCAAGGGGTCTTCATCTGATGCCTGAGCCTCAATGACACCATCTTCCTCCCAACAGGTCAAAGATCCCGTGGCTTGGTTGAGGACACAAGTTCGAGCGCCAGCTGCAGATATCGAAAGAGTGGGGAGCACATCACTGGGGAGCTCGATTTGCCAAAGCAAGGCGATGCTCTGCCAGAGATTTATGCTCGCCCGGGTCAAAGTCCCGGAAGACTTGCAAGACCTGAGGGCTCCCCTCTGAGGCCACGAAAGGCCGAGCAGCCTGGAAACCATCCGGTAGTATAGAAGAAAGGAACATCACAGTCTGCTGCGGCTTGCACCTCCCTATGTAGGTATTTATGCTTAAGTGTACAATGTAACACACGTGCCAAAAACTCACAGCATGCCTGTGGAAGCACATTCCGAATGCGTAAGGATGCAGAAGCATTGTCGGCCCCTCGTCCGATCTTGAGTGCTGTAGTTGGGCGGCTTTCCTGTCCGAGGTAGGTAGTCATGATAATAACTATGCGCCTACATGAAACTCGTCATCGTCACCATGCTCGAATACACAACATCTTGAGCATCTTCCGCCTCCTTATGCACACCGCGAAACATCTTCCCCACACGTAGCGCATGCTTTGGCTTCTCCCGCAGCCGGGTGCGAACCTTTCTGGGTAATCTTCGGTCTTAGATGTTGCGGCTGAGCCAATGGATCAAGGGGTGCGAGCAACACTTGCAAAGTCGCATGACAAGCAACACGGGCAGCCGGACATATCCCCCAAAACTAATTGTGCGCATGCTCTCCAGGGTCTCACTGAAGGTTTCCTCACTTCTTAGGTCCGCGAGCCTCATAACGCAAATTGCTCCACTGCGAAGCCACGAGTACAGAGTGTTCAAGCCTGCGAACAACGTCTAGGCGAAGGCAAACCCTGCGTCCGAAACAACCAGCCAAATCCTAGGGTCCGGAGCGGCAAACTTCGGCTCAAAACCAACCTTACCAGCCTCCGGGATCGTCAAAGTGGTTGGTGAATCTTGGCTGCACTGTTTTTTTGTGCGGTAGCTTGATTTCATGGCAGTCTGGAGTGTGGCGTTCCAGGAAATGCAACCATATAACTGAAGTCGAACCGTTCATGGACATACTGCGACACAACTGCAAGTGACTACTCTATTCCTGTGTAATGTTTGCAGCGTTTTCACTGACAACATACAGCCAGCACAGACTTG
>CAJNDV010033269.1:0-35913 GCA_905221635.1 Symbiodinium sp. CCMP2456
GGCGCAGCCAATGTCTTCCTCTACCACTTCCAGCAGTTCATGAACTTGCACCGCGGAAATGGAGACATGCTCCGTTGGATGCAGGAAGCGTGGAACGACACGGAAAATTCCCATCACGGATCCCAACAACGCAAAGGTCAGAGGTTCGTGGCAGGACTTCCAGCAAAAGAACAAGAAGAACTTACGAACGAGGAGGCGATGCAGAGAGCCAACAATCGGCTTCGTGACCAGCACCCACCAAGACGATTGCAGTATCAGCCAAGTTGGTAGCCTTCATCTTCGTGTCTCTGTCCAACCTTACACAGGATCAGCGACAAATGTTGACATCCTTGATGACGCATTGGCAGATTACCACCAAATCGAACTTCGTGAAGTCCTTGGAAGTTTTCTGCACCACAAACTCCAACTTGAGACATTTCAACTGCTCTCCAAAAAACACGATTTTCTGCATTTTTTGAGAAAGTTAAGTCGAGCTCATGCAAGTTTGCAACATTGTAAAGAATTCTTTGAAATCAAGACAGTTCTCAAAACTTACACTTGAAATCAAAGTGAATCTTCCAAACTATTTTTATCTGTGGTAAAAATTCGTGCCATATTTTTCTTTGAGCAACTAGAAACTGAATTTAAGGCACTCTAACACTACACTTGTTGAAGCAGAAGACAATCTCTCCAACAAAGCAAGCAAAAGCAAAAAAAAGAAGTTTAAGGACAAATTTTGAGCTTGTACGTCTGTGGACCTTCACACATGTTCTCCAATTGAACGTCTGTTAAGTCGGTTTTTTGGCTCAATTTTGCTTTGTGCCGAAGTTTTGTGTTCGTTATTGCATGCTGCCAAAAACTTTTCGAGGATTCTTGCCAGAAATGGCCCAAAAAGCGAAGTAGAAGACGTTGCGGTTACCTTTCCAGTCACAGTAGCAAGAGCAAAGGCAAGAAAAGGAAAAGAAAGGCAAGGGATAGAAGGATTTGGGCAAGTTTGGCAAAGACGAACCCAAAAGCTAATGCTGGCAGCTGAATCTTCTCGTTGAATGTCAATCCCACAAACCTTCTAAATCTCTAAAAAGAAGATCGAGCACGTTTAATAGACATGGTCTTAGAAACGAAAATGATCAACTGCAGAATTTCTCAACTGGCCGTCTAAGCAATGCTGAGTCGTTGCATTCTGCATTCATGTGGAAGACAGGTAGAGACGGTTTTCTTTGATTTGCTTTCTTCCATGAAAAGATGAATAAGATTGCAGATCACCTGCAAACAGACAGGATTGAACCAAATTATGCCAGGCAAGCAAAGACGACAAAGATAAGGAACAAGATCAAGGTGGCAGAAAAAGCCGATACACAAAAATTTTTTTAAGAAGTCGCAGGAACAGGCCGTCGGCAAAATTTGGTCCAATTCTCTCCCTGTCATTTGGCCAGCTCCACGCCTTCGGACGAAAGGGACTTAAGGCCCCCTTTCAAGCCTCCCTCCCCTTTCAGGGAGGACCCAAAATTCCCCCCTTTAAGCCTTCCTTCAAGGGTTCGAAGAGGGCTTCAAGGAGGCTTTAAGGGGGGTGAATCGCTTAAGAGGGGCTTGGAGGGCTTGAAGGGGCTTGAAGGGGTCTTGAAGGCTTGAAGCTTGAAGGGGAACCTGCAGGTCCATCTGCATTTGGATTAAATTCAACACTTCAAAGCTCTCTTCGCAAGTGTCCAAGTCCTCTTAAGCTTTGCTGGGGACGGAGCCTTTGAAATGTCCAAGTTAGAGCTCGCGCGTCACTCTGATCAAAGTTTCGTGTGACTTCTATTCTTTTGGCGTTGGTGCTTCTCTTGTATTTTCCTCGCAAAACCTGGTTGTCCACGCTTTGGTGAGCGACGTCAAGTGGATGATCTGAAGGACTGACCTCAAACCGAGCTTCGCTCATCCTGTTTGAATGTCATGTTTGCCCCGTACTTCCATTGGCTTTGAGACAATTGAAAAGAAGGAAAGAAGCTTGTCATGTCAAACTCTTCTCCCGGGCGCTGGATGAAGGAAGAAGCGACGTCAGCAAGTCACAACTGAGTCCAACACTTGGTTTCGATGACTTTTCTTTTCGGAGGTTTTGCCGTCGCTCCACTCACAGGGCAGATTGCTTCGAATTCGTGCTGCCATCAGCAGATCTGCTGAAGTGCGTGTGCTCAGCAGCGCTGGAGTTTGAGCGCTGCAAACTTGCATCTTTCTGTTCGCGCTTCTTCTCAGCTGACATCTTTCACCTTCTTCTTGGTCTCCGTCTTGCGCACCTGGACCTTCTTCGCTGGATGACATCAGTCCCCTGTTCGCTTCCGACCATGCGCCGTCATGGCGATAGTACACTCCTCGAAGTCCTCCATGGCCCTGGTAACAGTCTAACCGTGAGTTTCCACCATGTGCTGCCTCCTGACAGGCACAGAATTTTCAAAGAGCCTTGGAGTGGAGTGATTTGGTGTTTCCCAACAACAATCCTTTTGATCCACACCTTGCTTCCCGCTTGTGCAGATCCAGGTCCAGAGGAGAGAAACGGCAACAGCAGCTCCCCAAAAAAGCGTTGGCAAAGCAGCTCAGTTCAAGTCCACGTGTTGAGTCTGGGAAGTTTAAAGGGTACGTATCGTTTCCGGCTGTACCGTCCATGGTTTAGGAGGTTGCGAGTTGCGAGATGCTTGCGCAAAAGACACAGGCAGGGACATCAACCTTTTTTACATCATGGACAAGCTCAGTTGCGTTTCGACATGTGGGGATCTGCGGTTTTCCGATGAAACCGTTCCGCCTGACCAGATAATATTGTGGAGGACGTGAAGCAGCAAATTCCAACACGGACTAAACCTGTCAGATGAAGCACAAGCGGCCCGACAGCTGCGAGACTTCAATCCAGGGTGAATGGATCTATTGCAGCAACCCTCTGCTACCGGCAGCATCCTGGGAGTTTACCCTGTACTGACGGCATCATGTAGGTAAGGCCAGTGTCGAGAGGTTTGTTGGTTGTCTAACGTTGTCATTGTTGGAGCGCGGAGCCCAAGCGTTGTGTGAGGTGCCGATCCAAGGTGGTTGATGCTGTGGCCTGTTGTGGCATCTTGAGCTCGAACGAAGGTAACGGGTGCTTTCGTAGATCCCCTACATTCGTGGTGTTATTGAGTCTTGGAACATGGCCTGCCACGTGCGCGCTTCGCATAAACGTGGGCTGGCACAGGGTTCCATCGAAGCTTGGAATTGATGCCTGAAGTATTGCTTGTTCAGTCGTCAAATTAATGCGATCGAACAACATGAAAACTCCAATGGTTGTCTTCAGGATCTCTTTGTGGTGGCCAGCTTGGTATGGGTCCGTGGCGGGGGCGGCGGGGACGCTTCATCAGCTGGATCCTCCTCGGCGTGCTGTCTGCGTGCTGCATTCTTACACGGGCAGGAGAGCCTCTGCGCTCTCCTTGGTTGGACGCCGTCTGTGACATGGATTTGCTTGAAGACTGCTTGACGGACTCTCCGTCCTTGTGCCACAAGGCTGCGCGACTCATCCGACGTGTGCATAACCTGGACGGTGGCCATCACTTCGTGGAGCCCAGCGAAGTACGGAACTTGTGCTTGGATTTTTTAGCATTTCAGGAGGGCCCGGCTCGGCCAGGGCAACACATTACAAGATGTTCGCGTGCCATGCTCGCCATGGCAGTCCTTTATGATGTAGTGTCGGACGAGCTCAACAGCACATGTTCGACGGCTTCTGTGCACAAACAGTTTCCTATTTTGGACAGTTTTGAGCAACGAGTCGCAGAGCTGAAGCAGGATCGCCAACACAAGACTTGGTGGAAAGCTGCTTACAGCAAGCACACGCAGCTCGGCTCTGGTGGGGAGTTTCAGCGAAAGGGAGCCAAGTTGTTGCGGCTTTTGGCAAACCACACAGCGAGGTGCAAAGCCTTGGGGCACAAGTGCGCTGTTTACAACGCTTGGGAGCCAGAAGAGTGCTTCTCGCACGACGACTTGGTGCAATCCTGGTCGCCGTCCTGCCAGGATGCTATGCAGATCCCCAGAAGGCCCCCTAAATTACGCCAGAAAGCGACTGATTGGCTCGGGCTTGTCCAAGACTGTGCGGAAGGCTTGGAGAGCGAAAGGCCTCAGACTCAGCCTGAGATGACGCGCATGCTCGAGTGCCTGGGCCTGCCTTGGGGCCCTGTGGCCGGTGAGGACTACTTCGAGACCCTTTGCTTACTCCAAGCAGTACGGACTGCGACCAGCACAAGCACCTTTGTTGTGGTAGAGGCGGGTGCTAGCGTTGGCTACTGGGCACCAAAGGCCGCGAAAGCTTTCAGGCGTCGATTTCCCGACACTGGAGCTTGTCATTTGGTCTTGATTGACTCGATTGTACCTGCGTCTTCTGCCGCGGCGAACCTCCAGCGGAACGGCATTTACGACCTGTGCAACATCACCTTTTTCCAGTCCAGGGCAACTGCATCGTTGCTGGATAGACTCATCGATTTTTTCGGGACAGTCGATCTGTTGCATGTCGACATCCAGGAGGCATGTGTGCATTTTCAGAGACTTTACACGTCATGCGTCAGTGTTACGCGTCACAGACACACCGTGCCCAAAGTTGAGTGACAGGTGGGGTTTCAGTAGCTATTTGCTTGTGTCGGGAATGTTGCCACGACCGCCGTTACGGCCTTACTTGTTCAGGCAGAGTTGGAGCTTGTGCAGAGGAGCGTCCGCTTGCCGCCTCTGGGTTGCACTGTGCGGCTTTTGGATTGAGGGATGCCGGCCGGCGATTCTGTGAGCGTCCCGGCTTTGCAGGCAAGTGCAGCACCTCTTCGTTGGCACGCATGGGCGCATGATTCACCGGCAAGTGCGGTCTTTTCTGGCATACCACGGCTTTGCGATCGACTTCGATTATGTTGGCAAGAGTTTCCTGAGGACACCCATCGGTCCCGTCGTGTTCGGGGACGGGGTGCTTGCTGCTTGCGGAGCGCAGAGAGAAAAGAAAAGCTACTTTTACATTGTGCTATTGCAGATATCACCACGGCCGGCGTTAGCAGAGCCTGTTTCGAGCAATCAGGTAAAAGAAGGTGTCTAGACTCTAGACCTTTCTCGGAAGTGTGTCCGGCCGGCGAATTCTCAAATTAACTAGACATCGCTCGAGTTTGCCCCTGCCTGCAGTTGTCATGCTGACAAGGAAGTTCAGGAGGCATTGAGAAAGATACTGAAAGCGTTGACACACAAGCCAAGCCAAAGATCGCTTCTCACCGACGCCTATGGACTCATTCTCTGCAGGGCCCATAGTGCCTCTTGGCTAGCGTCCAGATGTCTTGCGATGTGCAGGAAGAGTCTGTGCAGCATGTCTTGCAGGTACTCAACATTGGAAGCTGACGAGCTGTATGAGAGCGCTGACGATAGCGAAGGCGAAGGACCAGGTCGAGAACCCTCTTTTGGCTGCTCGCTGGTCGCTGGTCTGAGAGCTGAGAGTTGGTGGCCAGGTGAGGGAACCGCGGAGGCAGAAGAGGTCACCACGCAAGGACATGATCCCAAGATGAGGACATGGCCTCGGGAAGTCCCGTGGAGCAGCATGGTCATTTGAGAGTTGCCCTCCAAGGATTGTGAACTCACGTTTCAGGGTCTGGCAGCAATCTGAAGGCGGATGTGGTGAGTCTCAACTTCGGATTGAGCTTGTGCCTCGAGCCGGAGGCAAAGATTGTAGCATCATCAACGAGATTTTTGACCGCCTGCATGTCCCATTCTCAGCACCTCCCTCAATATGCGCTTGGAGAAGATGCGTTTCGTGATATCTGAGGTACACTCTCACGAAGTGACCTTTGCTTCTTCCGCTGCAGCCTTGGAGAGTGGCCGTGGCTTTGCTCTCCAGAGCTCCAGAGCACAGAGGCATGACAAGCGCACGAGGTTCGTTGCCTGAAGATGGATTTTTCGATAGTCGGCATGCGAGGAGGGCCGACACTGAGATTTCACGTAGCCTGCAGATCACGCAACTTTTTGTACTGGGCGGTTGGCATGTTCGAAAGACAGCTCCGTTTGTAAGACCGTTGCAGAATCCCTGCATTGCCAGTCGTGTCAAAGAACAATCCACGCCCCAGTGAGGAGTTTACGAGCAGCGGTCCTGTGCGGACCCCTCTCCAACCTGGGTCCAGGGCCCAACTGCAGAAGATTGCACGGGCTGAGGCTTAAGGTGCTCAGAGAAGGTGGGACGTTTCGTGCTTCAGTGCAGCGATTTCGCAACCTGCTGCGCTCGGGCCGAACCGGTGAGAACTCTCGTGCTCGGCTTGTTGAGAAGTGGCCAGGGGCCTTGGCATGCAATTTTAAGAGTAGCATACTCTGTTCACGGTCGTAACCCAAGTACGGCTGCCGTGTTTCTGTCAGCGTCGAGTGGGGACGAGGGTGCTTTGGGAATGATTGCCCAGGAACTCTCTCAACGGAGCGGGCAATTGGTACAAGTCCCCAACCTTAAAGCGACATGGCTCCTGGACGAGGAGTCGGGAAAGAGAGGGAGGGAACCGAGGGAACCCCGTGGAGCTGCAATGATTTTGCCAGGAGACCGTGCTCACATGTTGCCACTATGCTGGGGAGGCCCTTTTCTCTTTTGCTGCAGGAGGTTCTGCAGAGCTGTTTATCTGTGGAGGCCACCGAGAGTTGGGTGGACGAAAAGCGACTGGCAGAGCGATTCGGCCCTCGCCCCAGCAACCGTCCGACAACAGTTGAGAGTTGACCCGCCAAAGTTGTCTGCGAACAGGTTCAGAAACCTTGGAGCGTATGGGTGGCCTGAGCGTGCTTCTCGAGTTGATCGGCGGGTACCTCATGACTCTTCTGCCTCTTCTTGGCAACACATGCACCCTGGGCACCCTTGTCACCCTTGTCTCCGGGCCCGCGGCCTGTGTTCACAACACTTTTGGCGAGGCCTGATCTGTGCCGACGCCGGCGCCGGCTATGCGGCCCAGCTTCCATTCGGTCTGCCCGAGGTCCGTGGAGCTGTTGATTTGTGCAGGTTCAAGGTCTACCAGCCTTTGGGGATTTTCCCGGTTTGGTGCTACACTATTCGTTTTCGGGTTCAGTCCTAGTTGGTTTAGCTGCCCTCTAGTCAAGCCTATGGCTTCTTCGGGTTAGGGCTTGTGGTTTCAGTTCGCCGTCTTTACGGCGCAACTCAGGGATGTGCCATGCCGGGTTTTGGCTTCACTTATGTTTTCCTCCCTCCCGAGGTTGTCTCGCGCAAGCTTAATGATTGCTTCTGGGGCGTAAGTCACTCCGTTTCCTCGGTGGCACTCCTGCAGGCTTGAGGGGCAGCCAAGAAGGGCGTGGGCCATGTCTCCGCACTTTTTTTCTCTGGACAGACTGCTGGGTAGTTGGTGCGGCAGAAGAGAGTTTAGCAGCTTCGCACTTGGAGTCGAAACCCAGCTGCTCCAGCTCCTTCTCTTTTTCTCCTTTCGGCTGGCCGTCAGGGTGTCGTGTACCTGCGGGAGGAGCAGGAGGCGGCATCCTTGCCAAGCATGCAACGTGCGGAAAGCCCAGAACTGAACTCTAGGCAGGGGCAGACGCTCCGCGCCGACCTCTTTTAGCCGAAGCCTCCGGCGGCTACGGGGCGTCCAAGGCAGAGAGGAGCTGTCACTGCTTTGGCTCTCCAGCCGGCCCTGGCAGGTTGCTGGTGCCTTACTGCCAAAGCCGCCGAAGCTGCCAGCCACAAGTGCTGTTGCCTTCAACACGACTCCAAAACAGTTGCCGTCTGCCCTTGACTCGTGCCCCTAGTTGACAGCCTAGTTGACAGAGTACCGCAGAGTACATGCCGACTGCGCAAAGGAAGGTTTCATGTTGCCGTTTCCTCTCCAGAGACATCCGGTTAGCTGGACATACCGGTGGCATCTGTGCAGGGCCAGGCTGGAGCTCGTCTTGTCGGCGTAGAGACTCACTCGCGCTCGTGGCAGGATGTCGAAGACCGCTGATACCGTGGTCATCGCAGCACCACCCCCAGTACGTACATGTGCACGCTTCGTGTCAGAAAGGGCCCCGCTCGCACTACCCAAGGCCCAAGAGCTGCAAGATGCGGGCCCCGGGCTCGGGTTGAACATCGGACTGACATCACGTCGACTGTGCATTATGGAATGGGGAGACGGCTCCAACCCAGGACCGGATTTGCATCGGGTCGTCCTTCCTCTCCTGCAAGGCCGTCAAGACCTCTCAGCTCGGTCGCTTTGCATGCTGTTGTGAGGTGGTCTGATGAATGGCCATCTTCTGGATCCTCTTGTGCTCACGAAGGACTGCGATGCTGCGACGCCTGCCCGCCTCAACGTTCGAGCTGCATCTGTGCTTGTGCCAGCAAGAGGACTTCGAGGACTCGCTGCATCGCTACGGCCGGGCACCTGTGCTATCGGAGAGCTTGTGAGTTCCATCCAACTTACTGGTAGGTGCATCGAACGAGCGCCTCGAGCAGCTGTTACAAGAAGAGAAGGAGGCGCGAGGGCACAGCTCGAGTGGTTCAGAGACTCTCCGGGCTTTCCTCTTTGCCGCAGCAAGGCGCTGGAGAGCGTGTCACCGGAGGACGTGCGGCGCTTTTGCGGTCAGAGTCTCACGAAGGTTCTTTTGCCTTGTGCAAGAGGTACTGGCCGGGCTGCGGCCCATGGTGCTCCAGGGCATGATGGTACTCTGTAGCTACCACCGCCTAGATCAAGACAGCCGGAGCCCCGGCCCGCGAGAGCCCCCTCTCGACTTTCTGCCCTACTCTGTCTCTTCTCCCGCCTAGGTTGGTACACCGCTGTGTCCGTAATCGACTCCTACCTGGCCAAAGCTGGAGCTCGGGCCACAGTGCGGAACAACTCTGCATTGATTTCACATGATTAGTTGTTGAGAACTCTGAAAAGCGCAACATCTGTGCTGCTCGGCGGGCTCAGACAGAGCTCGATCTCCCCATGCCGGTCAGTTCGATGAACGCTGCACTACTTGTGCATTTGCCATGTTTGCTTTTGTCGCATTGCCTTTGGTATCCGTGTTAATTAACGCGCTGCTTCAACAGGCCTTGCCGACTGTATGAAGCAACGACAGCGTAATTCTCTCAGAGCGCAAGACGGAACCACACTGCTTCTGCTTCTGGACCAAGTGCACGTGTGAGGACAACTTGCAAAGCAACAATAAAGGGTCTCACTGTCGCAATAGAAGACATGGTTGTTTTGTGTGCAAGAGTGCGGTAGTGACATGCTCTGGTTCTCTAGTTCTGACCCTGCAGACTTGCACCTGAGGCAATTAATCATACGAACGGGTACAGGGATGCCTCCTTTGTTAAGGAACTTGACATCAGCAAGCTGCCCCTGACCTGCGTCGCCGTGGCGATGCTCTCGGCAGGTCCCGGAGGGTTGCTTCCTCTTGCGAGTCGCGCCCGAAAGGTGAGGTTGGTGAAGAAGTTCCACGGCAACGTCGCCGACCAATTTGGTCACTGCCTCGGAGAAGCGTCAATGCAAAATGCAGGCAGGCATGTCTCCACCTTTCAGCTCGAGGCTCCACCTCTGCTCAGTGGCTCGACGGAGCCCGGCAGCTGGCCAAAGCGATGCAAGACCAAGGCACAGCTTGTCGGCGCATGCCGCATGCCTCGGCATGCCTCGGCATGCCTCGGCTCGCTGACCGAGAGCCCGTCGCAAGGCCACCAAATGGAGAGCCTGGAGTTTACCGAAATCATGCTCAGACGAACCCTCAGATTCTAAGGGATGAGCCGGGAAGCATTTGTCCATTCCTTCATCACCCTGTGAGGTCAGCATGAGATTGACATCCTCGAGGCCTGCATCCACTGCACGGAAGTCTAATGCCCTGCGAGCGCACGCGCTCACATAGAGGTCCTGCAGTGGCAGATCGACGCTCCGCTCCTGCAGCAGTGGCTCTCCACGTGAGCCAGTTTTTGGAGAACTTCTGACCTCAACTGCATTCTGCTTCGGCCTTGCTTTGGTTTGGAGGTACTGCCAGCGCTTCAACATCTTAACCGATCACAAGCACGAGACGGCCGTTTCGTGGGCTGGGGCCCCGCAGCGACGTGGCCGCGTCGCCAGCCAGGTCAAGACCCGGGCCATGTACTTCGCTCGCCTGCTCCTCTTCGTGGAGGCGAGTCCCGTCCCACCACCGCCTGTGCTTTGTGCAGGAACGTCTTCTTTTGTGTTGTTTAGGCATCTTCGTATATATAAGTATAAGAGTATATGTAGATATGTAGATAGATATTTCCATAGTTTGAAATAGTCGCTTACTCTGAGAATCACAGGAGCAAAGTGCCTAGGAAAGTAGTCCTTATTCAGACGTAGTAAGACAAGGGAAGGTGCAGAGTGTTAACTGGGTTGGTATTACTGAAGCAACCAGAACGGTGTGTACAACCGCAGTAATAAAGAAATAGCAACAATATCATTGGTGAATGTAGCAGTGCAACTAGATTTTGATACTGGCATAGAAGAACATGTTAGTATTTCAATGTACATATGACCAAGAAGAGTGGAGATTGGAAAGGTAAACCTTGTAGGGACACGACGACAATCCCAGGCGATTCAAGCACAAAGTGTGGGTACAGCGGGGTAGCATATAAGCAGATTTTATGTATACACATATATATATATATAACAGATAGATAAACAGAGAGCTAGATATCTGCTTATGTATCTGTCTATCTGTCCGTCTGTGCCTGTGTCCGTGTCGGTGTCTGCGTCTGTGTCCGTCTCTGTGTCTGTGTCTGTCTCTCTCTACATATATGGTCAGGCATCTGGCGTTCCCCGCCGATGGTACGCTCTGGTAGGGGTGAGGGAAATACATACATAAAAACCTACGTACATACATACATACATACATACATACATACATACATACATATGTATATGTATGCTCACATGCATGAGAGATCTTCGTCTGTTCCGTAAAAGGCAAACTCCTCCCGGAGCCCGCCTCGAGAGTTCGCCCTCGGCTTGCCGGAAGCCCAGTAACTGAAGAAGCCACGGAAGGGTGGTTTCGGATTGAGGGTTTAGGATTTGCACAGGTTTTATGGAGTTTTTAGGGGGAACAAACCCTACGGAAGCCCTTTTGCGCATTGTTTTTGCGTTGCGTCTGGTTTCAGTTTAGGTTCTGCCTCGGCCTGGTGTGGAGCCAGCTGGTTCCCGCAGACGGTCTTCGTCCAGAGAAGGCCCGTGTCCCCGATGCCGATGGACAACTCTTGCCGCGGCGTGGACTCGCGCCAGGTCCCGTCAGCCTACTGGGTCGCCGGCTTTCAGGAGCTCAGCCAGCGGCACCGGGTGCAGACGATGACCCGCAGCGGCACAAAGACATGGTGAAATACCCCCGCCCCTGGGGCCCCCCGTGTGGGAGGTATTGGGAGGGCTTCTTGACTGCACCTTGTACCGAGGTCGCCGCTATTCGGAGTGCCTCGTCCCACTGTTGGAATGAGCGAAAGTGTTGTTCAGGTTTTGCAGCTTCATCACATATCTCGCAGTCCAGGCATCCCTCTTCCCGCTGATTCAGGCGACCGCAAGAGCACTGCCCGCTGGATTCTGCATGAGTTTCCCTGTGTCATCATGCGTCCTGCTGCATCTCGATTCCCTGTCCAGGCGACCACGGCTTCCAGCAGCTGCGAGCTGAAAGAGGCCACCCACCGGGCAGCTCGGCGGGGTCGGGATGAAAGCAAATTGTCTCTTCGCTCCGCGCGAAGCTGTCCCAGACAAGCCAAGGCACTTGTAAAAATTTTGGTCCTGGGTGCCTGCGGCTTAGTTACACTCTTGTGAGAGTAGAACACGCAGACACCGTCACGAGGCCCAGCATCCAGCTTTATTGCTCCGGGCTGAATTCTGCCGCGCAATGGATGTGTCGCTCTCCCGAGTCGCATCCTAGGATGCTAGCGACAGCTTAGCATCCTAGCGACCGTGGCTGTCTCAGCTTCCCATGCTTGCGCGTTTGACGTTGCATGCTCTGAGAAGTTTTCATGCGACATTGGCCTGCTTGCACCTTGGCTCGCAAGCACAGGCAGCAGCGACCCGTCGGGGTGCGGGCAGCATCAATGGTGGTACTCCTTTTCTATTGAAGACAGCACAGACCAGCATCCTCAGAAAACGAAAGCTTCTCGTGGCAGCCGTCGCCATGCGTTGGCAGAGGCGAGGGGAGCCGAGTCCAGGACGTTCTTGGGGGGGAAAAGGGGAACAGGGGAAAAGGTCCCTTTCGGATGCAGAGACTCAGGATGGCCCTCCGCGAGCGCGCGGAAGCCCTGGGCCCCGGCCTGGCCCGGCGCCCGAGAGGATGGCGCTCCGCTCCGAAAGCATCCGACAGCGCTGTGCATGCTGTGCTCTCTGTCAAGGCCTCGAGCATGACGAGCTCGGACTCGGACTCGTGCGCCGAGAAGACGGCGTTCTTGCGTTTTGCTCCGCGCTTTGCCTTCGTCAGAGGTTGGGTTCCATGAGCTGGCTGACGCCGAACTCGAGCTGGCGGGGGGCTCCCAGCGTTTACGGCCACGGCCGCGCGTGCAACGTGCCTGAAATCAGGCTCGGGCGGCTGATGGCCCGGCTCCTCGTGGTGGCCTGCGGTGTGCTGGAGGCGGGGACGGGGGAACCTGAGACTCGGCCAAGAGCGACCTTCCGACGAGTCGCTCGGAGCGAGGTGGCAGTGGTGATCCCAAGCATCTTCGCCGAGATAGAGTTGATGTCCCTGTCCATTGCCGGGGAGCCCGGGGCGGAAGTGCTCCGGAAGCGCCTCAGCGCCTCAGCTCGCGGCTCACGGCTGCTCACGGTCCTCAGGGCCCCTGGCCTCTGGTGCTGCGGCTGGCCGTGTCTGTGGTGAGGCCTCGAAGAGAGTGGCGTGTCCCTCCTCTCCCTTTCTTCCTTGGAGCCTCTTCGCCTCTTCAGGCTGGCTCCGGTGATCGGGGCTCTCGCGCGCTGCCTCCTGCTGACCCTCGGCAGGTTTCAGAGACGTTCACGCCGCGTTCACGCGCTCGTTCACGCGGAGTGGAGCGGTGGGGTCCTTCTCCGAGGCCCCGACTCTGGAGGTGCTGCATCCCGGAGTTCCTGCGATGGAGGCACTTCGCAGCGTCAGAGGAACCATAGAGTGAAGTGTGGCACGTGCTTTCCAGTCCAGGATGGAGGGTTACACCGGCATGTTGTGGGGATCTGAGTAACTCCGTTTCACACCCGGACCATCTGCTTTGCATGGTCGCGCACTGTCAATCCGTGCTAAGGCAGGCGGCAGAAGTGCGATGGGGCGTGGCCATCACACTGGACATGTGGTTTCTTGATGAAAGAAGGCAGTACCGTTCCCCTACTCACAGATTCGGCTTGTGCTCTGCTGAGGTATTTGCTTAGCACGCCCTTGAATGTGGGCTTGCAGGAGGCCGGTCGTGGGCTGGGGGCAGTAGCGGTAGGGCCTGGCTGTTTGTGTCGACTGAGGCTTGGTTCGGTATCCTCTTGGTCGCCAACGCGGCTTGGCTGGCCTTGACTGAGCGTTTTTTGGATTTTGCTCCTCTCGGATCCACAGATCTTCCTCTGCTTCGTGGACACGGTGACGCTCTTGGCCGCCCTCTCCACCAAGCCGCGACCGCCTGTCGGCAGCTGAGAGCCCTCGAGTCAGAATGATCCTGGCAGTCCGGACGTCCCGTTTTGCTCCGGTGCGCTTCAGAGTGAGGTGCCGGCGGAGGGGCGCTCCCTCCACCGCGCGCGGCACGTGAAGCTCACTCCGGAGGAGGCCTCAAGCAATTGCGTCATGAAGTACTGAGGTCGCCTGCGAGTTTTCTGGGTGCTGTTGTTTTCATTGTTTTTGTTCTTCAAGGGGATGCCGCAGACCTGTGCGATTTGCCTCTGCGACTTCGAAGAGGCCGTGATACAGATCACTCGAGTAGACGGGCCACTGCAGCGGGTGACACCAGGACGAGGCCGCGGTGCAGCTGCCATGCCGGCATCCCAGACAAGAGAAAAAAGTGGGGAGGTGAAGGGGTGAAGGGGCGAAGGGGCCAAGAAAGGCACGGCCCTCTCCTTTTGAGGTTCGCACGTCTTCCACGGCGAGTGCATCACCGCGTGGCTCCAGCGCAGCCGGCACTGCCCAATGCGCTGCCCGGAGCTGGCCGGGGCCTCTGCGGGAGACCTCCCGGGCCTTCGGTTGAACGGCGCCCTTTCTAAGCGAGCTAAAAAGATGTTATCAGCGCCTCTTTTCAGGTCCTCCCGCCGAGGCGGTCGCGCACTCGAGCCGAGGTGCTCCACCAGGAGCTCGCGTCCTGAAGTTCCAGCACCCTCTCGCTTCACGCCACCGCCGCAACTTCACATGGCTCGTCGGCCTGTCTTCGCGTTTAAGCGTTTAAATCACGAGCAAAGTGTTTGCTAGTCCAAGTCAGTCATTGAACTGTTATCTCTTGGTTGATATGATTCAGGACACGTTTGCAGACACTGGGCGCACGTTGACACTGAATGTTTTTTTTGCAGAGGGCTGCTCTCTCTCTCTCTCTCTCGCATGTTCAAATCTCAACGCATTTCAGAGCCGTTCAAGAGCAGCTTGATGTTCACTCTGGTGGTATTGCCTTGCACGGCTACCCCGCAGCGAAAGCTCGAAAGCGTGACCTTTCGGCCGAGACCTGTGCCTCAGAACGTGACACAGCCCGCGGCCCTGCTCGCAGTTGCGACCTTCATAGGGCCTTCAGGGCCTTCCTTGCCTCTGCCTCTGCCTTCGCCTTGCACTCCGAGGCCCAGCATGGCCTTTCGCGCCCTCCACCGTCCCCGCGGTACAAGGTTCTTCTCCACTCCGCAAGGGAAAGTACACTCCTTGGCACCTCCTTGGCACGTGGAAGGCTCTTGGCCTGTGGGATTGCAGCGCTGCTGCTGGGCTCTGCGTTTTCCGCCCTGTCGTTCGTCACGCCCAGGCCAGGACCCAGGTTCAAAAGAGAGGGACCCACGCCTGTCGGAGGCATGCTTCTGCCCTTTCACGCATGTGTCTGTGTGTGTGTGTGTGCGTTTCTGCTGAGGGCAGGGGCTCCTCGGGCACCGAGTCGCGCTGCAGTGCAGTTCTTCGGCTCCAAGGCCCCGGAGCCTGCCAAGCCGGGGGACCCGGCGCCGCAGCGACTCGCCGCACGTCCTACGAGTCTATGACATTCTCTGAGGTACGAGGAGGAAACGATTGGGGACAAGATCAAGGCGTTTCCCAAGCTTCCAGCTTGGATATGTAAGTGCCCAGAGTTCCACCCCGAAGGCGGCGTGGAAGAACGAGAACACGCAGAAGTTCATCGCTTTTGCTGGGAGCCTCAGGGCTTGGGCTTCTGCCTTTGCCTCACTCTGTGTTGAACCCTGCAGTGGCTTCTCAATCCCGACGTGCACGTTGCCACCTCTCATCACCTTCAAGCTGCAAACCTCAAACCTCAAGCAGACTCAAGCATTCAAAGCGCATCCGAGGTCGCGACGGCTTCCACCGCCCTGGACGTGCTGGGTCTCTTCACCGGGGAGGCCTCGGTCACCGCCGGCATCGGTGAGGCTCCGCTCTGAGCAAAGGGCCCGAACCGTTTTGCGGTGAAGCCCACACTGCCTCCAGTCAGAGAGCGTGTAATCGCTGAGGGCCGTCTGCCAACGCTGTGGTTCTGTTGACCAGAAACGAAGTGTTGGCCGTAGCTTGCTGAGCCAACTTATTCAGCACCCCTCAAAGCATCACTGTTAGGTTAGGTTGGTGTATATTTTAGTGCAGTTTGCATCAACGAAATCAAGTTCCATAAACGCGAACCTTCCGGCGTCAGTGTCCCTGCCATGGTTCTTGAACACGATGTTGTAACGAGCAGAACGAGAGTGAGTGTGTTTTAGGCATCGTGACGTCAACGTCCACAGCAGTGCCTCCTTCGTTCTACACACAGTCTTATCTCGGCCTGTCTCCCTACATGATGCATGTTCGATTTTCGCTGCTTTATGCCAGGCCTTGGCATCCCTGGACACTGGCATGGCCCTCCAGGAGCCACACAAGCCCTGCCTCGGTCTTTACCGAGAAAGCTCTTGAAACAAACTCTCTGACCGCTTTTATCTAGGAGGGGCAGACCGCGGCGGAAGCCCTGGCAGATGCCGCTCGGAAGTTCGTGTTTAACTGTTTCGTTTTTGGAGGAGGCCAAGGCCGGGAGGCTTGCCAGGCTTGCGGTTGCCCTGGTGCGAGGCTGCACAGTCTGCAGACTTCAGCGAGTCCTCCGAGACCCTGTCTGACTTGACTGAGAACCTGAAGAACCTGAAATGAATGCAAAGAGCTGCACAAATCCGCCCGACGACACCTGGATTTCAATTGTCTGTGGAGGCAAGGCCGGTGTCGTGGTTTTCCCCAACTCTTTAAAACATCTGCTGCATGTGAGAGAAGCACCTGCAGCGCTCTGCAGCGCCCTGCAGCGCCTTCGGCACCCTGGCTGACGGAAGTTCCACCAAAAATCACGAAGACAGGGCAAAAAGAGCTCTCTCGCAGACTCATGCAATGCCTCGCGAACTTCCGGAGCCGGGTTGTGCCCACTTCCACGTCACCAGAAGTGGCTTTGCTCCTGAACCATGCCACGAGCAGATGCATGGGGGTTCTCGTCAGAAATAATCATGCCTGGTCAAAGCTCAGGCACTGCTTGTGGCACAGAGGGAATGTCCTCTGAAGGGGCGACTTGCGGCCTGGGTCATGTGAGATGCTGTTTTGAACGGCTCGACGTGACTTAGGCGTGTCACACCTGCAAACCCACGAACGTGCGTGGCCTTGCCACGAAACACCGCTAGCAGAACAAGGGCTCTGGCGATCGGGAGAACAGAATCTCCGTCACAGTCGCAGGACTCGCAGCCGGAGCCCGCTCGCTACGTGCGTGCCCCAGCATCCCAGCATCCCAGCATCGCTGGCAGCCCAGCCCCCCCCTTTCCCAACTAGGCGAGTTGTGAAATGTTCTGTGCCTCTCCGCTTCGATTCTCCGAGGGCGCTGAGACTCCCCAAGGGGAGGCGGGGCCCGGGCCCCGCGCGGCGCCGGAGGGCCCGGAGGAGGGTCGAGCCATGGCCGTGGTGCCCTCGGTGCCCTCCCTGCCCGGCCAGGCGAGGAGCTAAGTTCTAAAAGGCTTTGATGACTTTGCTCAGCCTTGGTCTCCTGGAGGTCTTGGACTGAGCTCGCGGCTTTTAGACACTTCTTATTCTCGCTTTGTCTCACCCCCCATGGCATGTCTAATCTTCTCCGCATCCTGTGACTTTAGCTGCGCTCTGATGGGTGTGGCCACCCTGAAAGAAAAAGTTACGGCTCCCTGCAGTCGCCGATTCGGGGCCCGGTCAGGGGAGGGAGCCCGTGTGCAGCACCCTACAAGCCCAGGTGCCGAAACGACGGTGTCGGTATTCGAAGGCAAGTGATGGGTGACCATTCCAATCTTCGCCGCAACAGACGCCTGTTGCAGGACATTGAAATGGATCTTCGCCTCTTCGACGGGGTTGTGCCGAAGGGGTTCCAAATCTGGAGAATGGAGAATGCATGAGATGTTTCCCAGGCAGGAGCAGCCACAGTCCGAGGAAGGCAGTCTCGGAATGAAGCTTTGCAATGTGCGTTTCAGACATCTCCTTTCCGACTGCATGAGACTGCATCTAGACTGTGGTGTGCTGGACGCTACCTGGGTCATCACTAGCAGAAGGGACAGTTTTGGTGATGCAGCGGCTGAGGGCTCTGAGCGCTAGAGCGGCTGAGCCTAGCAGTGCACCGAATGGCAATGCCGAAGACTTACAAAAAAATCAGTTTACTTTACAGGTCTATCGCATTGGGTATGTGAAGGCAATATTGCCTGCCACATTTGCCCCTGTGAAAACCTTCCCGCAGTTACTCCTTGGGCTTCAGATCGGCTAGTGCCACCGCTTCGTCCCGAACAGAGAGAATCAGACCCAAGTTCTCATTTCTCGCTGTGCCTTCGTGCTACTAGTGTAGGGTGACGGTGGATCTACGCCTCGAATCCTTTCTTCCGCCCAAGTTCTCTTCTCTCTCAGCAAGCACCCCAGCTCCATGCCATCGGCCCTCGTGAAGATGTGTCTCCTCCATGCAAGCAAGTTTCTGGAGTCATCATCACGGGGGACTGCGCATAGAACATGGAGTCCGGGGTGGGTTTAAGAAGTGAACATGATCTGTCGTTGCCGAAGACGGTTGGACAGAAGTCTGAAACACATCCATAGATGTCTCGCCCAGAGGTGGGACTCTGTCGTTCATTTACCGGGAATCGGGTCACCAACACTCCTCTCATGGTGTGCCCGAGAACCTGCATGACGGTTAAGCTCTGTCGTCCAGCTGCTGGGATTTTTGGCCGGAGTCGTGATCTTGTTTGAGGAACTGCAAGGGAGCCTGTGAGTCTGATCTGTTTCAGTCAGCAGGGTACAGGCGACATTGCTGATCGAGGAGCCCGGTGAAGCGGGTCATCGTGACCTGAATTCGCAAAGAGCCCCAAAGTCACAGATGTCCCACACATCCGACAAAGACGAGAGCCCAAGTTTCTAGGCATTGCTGTAGCTTATGATAGATGAAGATGATGTCTGTTTCAGGCTAGGATGGGTTGTGACGTCTTGACTTGGGGGGAGCCGGATAGATGCTTCGGTGCTTCCCTCATTGACCCCCGCGAAAAGCCGCCGGCTTGGATTGGAGGGATACAGACCCTAGTGCGGGAGAACCGCCCTGGCCGGGTCTTGTTCCGTAAAGCGTCTGCAGTACTCTCAGGCTGGAATAAGTGAGTGTGTTGGAGTCGCTGACTTCTCGGCCTGTTTTGCTCTCCGGCACCAGGTATCTACCAAATTCGGAAGCATCAGGAAAGTATCCGCTGCACGCCGCACGGTATTGTGAGACACAGGGATCTTCTCCACTAGCGGGAAAGAGGGCGATAGACTTAGTCTGGGTACTTCACGCCGTGCGTGATGCATGGGAATTCGCCAACTCTTTGTCCGTCTTCGTCAGCTTGCAAGGCTCGAGCAGACATGTCCAAGGAAGCCGGGCCAAAACCACCACGAAGGGCCTTGGGCAAAAGCAGGGGCCTCCTCCTAAGGGTCAAGGCCCGGCTTCATGTTGGACAGGGCGCTGGTTGTTAGGGCTGAGCTTCGGAACAGCAGCCGACCTAAAACCTCATAGTGACCTCTTCATTGCTTCATAACTGCTGCTCCAAGCCGCTTCAGTTCCTCATCCCAGGCGTCCCGGTTGTATTTTTAGACCGTCAGGTTATTGGAGGCCCTCTCTCCTCGTTCCCACCTCCTTCCTGACAACGACAAATAGTTGTCCGCCATGCCAGAAACTTGAAGCCCTTTGAAAGAAGTCCGCTTCGCAGAACTTGCAATCTCCCACTCCCACTGTTTTTGTTCCTCCTCTTCCGAAGAAAAACACAAAGACTCTGTCATGGCGACTCCCTGAGACTCCCAGTGACTGGAGGGTACTGGCACCGGCCTCTCTCTCTCCCCCGCTCGCGCGCTTCTGTCGAAAAGGAGTTTCTCGATGTCCCTGGAGCCCTGGAGGCGCCTCGAGCGTCAACGCCGAGCAGAGCTCGGAGCACTTGTGTTCCGCTGCCTTTGGGGCTCAAGTTGACCTTAAGGGCTCGCTCTCGCTCCGTACGCCGCAGCCTCTAATTTAAGGCCTTTGGAGAGCCCCGAGCTGTGCGGCTGTGCGGGGCGCATGTGAGGTCTATTGGCTCCGCTTCTGCATATCTTTGCTAAGCTGGCCACTAACAGAGGCCCCTGCTGACCCTCCCGGCACTTCTGCTTCTGCACTTGAGTCTTGCGAGGATGGCCCCAAGAGGGCGCGAGGGCAAGGAGAGTGCCTGGGTCGGAGGACTCAGTGCCCTTTCCGAGACTTGCCCAGCCTTCGGAGCGCAACTCAGGTGAAAAAGGCTCCTGCAGGAGCCGCCCCAGCCGACGCGGCCCGAGCTCAGGGCGTTGCGGAGACGATGCTTGCACTCTTTTTCTACAACCTCCATGAAGCGGGTAACAGTACCACTGAGGATAAAGTCAAAGAGCCCGAGAATGGGGAGGACAGGGAAGGAGTCTCCAAGGGCAGGCGCGCTGGGTTTGCGGAGACGTCACTCGCGTCACGCTCTCTTCCATCCCAGGGAAGGTGGGAAAGGAAAGGGGCCAGCTGCCCGGCATGGTCTCCGCGGAGTTATGCACAGACTCAGAGCAAATTGAAAAAGACCAGCAGCGTCACGTCCTCTTGTGATCTTCTCCCTGAGGCGGAAAGGCGAACGACCCCGGCGCGAGGCCCGAGGGGAGGAGGCGCGCGGAAGACTTCTGCGAGGGCGCTTGACTTTGCCTGCACTCCCACCCTTCCGCCTCAGGACGGTGACGGAAAAAGCAAGGGGAGAGGCTGTCTGCCGTCCTGCGCAGCATGTGCATGAACTTCCTTTGTGCTGCCCTCTAGGTAAAGGGAAGCACAAGAAGGGCGCTGGGGCCGAGGCTTCCTATGCCTGGAGCTTGTTGGGGCTGCTTTCCAGCACGCTGCACCGCTCCTCCGAGGCGGAGGGCCCGAACTCCGGCGATGAGGAGGCGAAGTGCGGGCAAGCGCACGCCAAGCGGCTGCGCCGGCCGACGTGAGATGTGTTCAGGAGATGGACGAGCATGCCGCCGCCATCATGAAGATGCTGAGGGCGGGCGGGCCGAAAATCATCCGCTACGAGAAGGCCCGGCGCCGCCGAGCCGCCGAGCCGTCGAGCCGCCGTTCGCCGTTTCTCTCGCGTGCGGCGCGAGGGGCAGCTGCTGTCGATCTCCCGCCTGGCGGCCGGGGACTCGGAGCCGAAACCGCGAAGCGCCAAGAGCCGCAAAAAGAACCCGAGCCGAAAGCTCCGCCGCTCCGAATGCGCTCATCGGCTCCATGCCAGGCCTCCAACGTGAAGCCGGACCTGGACCCTTTGATTGACAAGGACAACAAGGCGGCAGAGAGCGGAGAGAGGGGGGGGGGGGTGGAGCCGAAAGAATGCCGCCGCCTCGCCGCGACTCCCTTTTTGAGGACTCGGTCCTCCTCACGAGAATCGCCACCGGCCGGGAAAAGCACGAGGAGGGCGAAGGCGGGTGCCGCCGTCGGTTGAGCGCTCCGACGGAGCGGGGAGCGGGAGCGGGCGAGCCGAGCCGAGGCGCCCAGCAGGGCGAGGAGGAGGGCAGCAGGCGGAGGTCGAAGGCGTGGCGTGGCGCCGCGCGCCTTTCTGCGGAGCGCGGACTACGCCTTCCGTGCGCCTTTCGCAAGCGATCTCGTCGCCAGGCCACGGGCGCGGGCCGGGATGCTGACGCGACGGACCCGGCTGTGCGGACTTCCAAGGGCCTGGTGGATTGGGAGTGTGCCCGAGGTCGACAGAGAGGCCGCCCCGGCAGCCGTGCACCACTCAGCTTCGGCTCCGGCCCCTCCATCTCTGCTCATACTGACTGGTGGCGCACACCGCACAGCCCAGGCGGAGCTCACGGCCAGTGGCCCAGTGCGGGAAGCGAAGAGCGCAAGGCACAACGAATCCGGACGGTCTCGGCAGGAGGGTGATGCAGCCGCTGCCGAGGAGGACGAGGAAGGGAAGGCTCTTGCAAGCCGCTTCAATCTGAACCGCTCTTCGCTTTTTGCTTTCGCTGCCCAGAAAGCCTTCGAGAAGTGGCTCGGGCGCAACATGCCGCACCTTGGCTGAGCTGAGCATGCTGAGCGGCTGTGCCGCTGTGAAGTCTCAAAGCTTTCTAAGCTTGCAGCCATCAGAGTCTGCACACGTCTGCACTGGCAGCTCCGAGGAAATTGGAGGCAATGAGACCGGGCCTCAGGAGCAGAGGGAGCAGTGAGGAGGGGTGAGCTACTCGTAGCACGGGCATGGGACGCGTAGGCAAAGCGACACCTTCCTCAGGCCTGCTGGGTCTCACAGTCTCACAGCTCAGCACGCCTGATCAGCCAAAGATGGCAAGCCCTGCAGGTAGTACCAATTGGAGCTCGACTCTGTCTGCCGCTGCCCTGAGCGCAGGCCCGTTTGGTGAGCGAGCTCTCACAGCCTTAGAGTGTCGTGGACGATTGTTTCTTGGGCAGGATCACGAATCCATCACAGCATGCTTAGACGTGTTGCATCCGGTAGCTGTACTGCGGCAGTGGCGGTAGTGTTGCCGCTGTCAAGCTTGGTGCTGTTGGTGCCTGTTGTCGTAAAGCCTTGGAATGAGCTATCCAGTCATGGCCGCTCACAAGACTTTGCACTCCAGTCTCCCGAAAATTCGAGAAGGTGAACTACGAGGGTCCGGGAAGTAGCCAGGAAGCAGCTGCTTTCGCAAGGGTTTTGGGGTGGTGCCTCGTCGCTACAACTTTCCCTCTCGTTTTGGACGGTGCCTCGCCGTCGGCCAGGCAAAGCTGGCTCCAGCGCCAGTCCTACCGCCGCCCAGGCCAGGCCGCCAGGCCGAGATCGATTTCCCTGGCGTCCCGGACCCTGCTCTAAGGCCGCCCTCCTGCAACAGCAGGCGCCGTTTGGAGCATCCCGCCCCCCCCGGCCCCCCCGCGCACGCAGAGGTTTGCGGGTCTTGGACAGGCCCTGGCCAACTCCCTGGACGGCCGAAATGCGGCCCACGCCATGCAGGCTCGTCGAAAGGGCCTCAGAGAGGGTTGCATGAACAAAGCATTGCAACGGTCCCAGCATCTCTGCCACAGCCAACAGCCCAACGGCCAGAAAGACGAGAATTGTACAAGCAAAGCAGCTAGGCTTTCAGCTTTGTTGGACTGCTATCACACATTTGGAAAGGCCCAGCAGTCAACATCTTGTGAGTGAAATCAAAACAGCAAGGGTAGTGCAGCAACATCTATCCGAATCTAACCAGCAAACGGCGAGAGGAAACGAGGGTTATGCGAGCGATGCGAACAATGATGGTGTGTGCAGTAACAGCAGCAGATGGAGCATTCAGAAGCAAACAACCTCAACCTTTTTGCAGCCGACGAGAGAGTAAGCTGGAAAACAAACTTCGGAGCAGCTTCCTACAGGGCGTTAAGGCCTGGGGCCACGCTTCGGCTCTGTCGCAGGCTGCAGCCTACATGCAGGCCATGACCCAGTTCTCCGGCTGCAAATGGCGTCCTGTCCCACTGTAGAGAGTCAAGGACGGATAAGCAGCATCGTCGATAGCCGATAGCCTTTGGCGAGTGTCCTCTAAAAAGGCGACCAACTTGAAATCTTTTTATCGCGTCCGCATCTTTCTCACGCTGCGAGTTGTAAGTGCCGGGGTGAGTGGCAATGCTGACGGTGCCAGACTTGGCCAGAGCAATCGCCTCGTGGTTTCGTCGAGGAAATTTCACGGATTGTTGCCCAAGGATGCAAGCTGCAGCTGCTGCGGCCAGACAGAGTGAAACTCTTGGAACATGCTGACTTTTCTGTGGGATTGCCCTTGTGCTCTGAGCCATCGCAGTTCGAGGTTCCTACAGCCAGATGCCATGGAATTCGTATAATGCGTGCCCTCGTGCATGTCTCCGGCAAGTCTGCTTCAACCTGCTCTTGCCAGCCTGTCTGGCGACTTTTCCTGCTCGCTGACGCCGCAGGTATATGAATCCATACATGAATGCCTACGGTTGCAGCCCCAGTATGCCCAGAGACATAGCAGTAATCAGCTGACAGTGCTTCAGGCAGTGGGTATGGCTCCCTTGATCCCTACACAGCCCTACAACAGCAGGCACGGTTGTCGCTTTGCAGAGCCGCCCGAATCGGAAACACAACAACAGGCGTGGGTTCTGAGAAACAACAACCCATAGCCCATAACCAACCCAGAAAGACATGTCACGTCAAATGCATGCAAATCAGCTTTTCGATCTGTTTCGGAAGTCATTGCAGCAATCCTTCCATGCGGGCTCTAAGCGAAGCCCTGCAGCCCGCGAGGCAGCTGCAGCGAACCTCTCGGAGGCGAGCTCGGCTTGCTCCATGGGGCTGCTCCATGGGGACACTTTCGGATGACTTGGGTCGTTGTGTTTTCGGTACCCTTATAAGTGAGCCCTGCGTCGGAAGCGCCTTTGCACATCCCTCCCCTCCGCCGCTCAGGCGATGCAGGCGAAGCTCGCTGTCTCGCCGGCTCCGTTTCGTGCAAAGCAGGGTCATCGGGCAAGCCCGGTTGGTCATACTAGGACGGCTAGCTGACTGGCACCACCGCCCCCCAAGGGCCCTGCCTACTTGCCACGTCTCCTCGCTTTGCCAGGGACAGCTGAACCAGTGCGCCCGGCTGAAGCCCAGCTTGCCCAGCTCTTTCCAGAGATGCTACGCGTTACACTCTTGCTGATGCCCTTTCAAGCTCAGAATTCAGGCAACGAGCCTAGCTGCCCAGATGGTTCATTTGGCGTGACAAGACCACCCACGGCACGACAGCCAACATCTATCCCACACCACACTGCTTGCAGAGAACTTCCGAAAGTGGTACATCTGTCTGGACAGCAGGTGCAGCGGGTCCTTCACCTAGACTCAGTGTCACGCTGTGACAAATCTAGTGTCACTAGACCTTGTTTTTGCAAGTGCAAGCTGCACGTATGCTCCGAAGTCTTGGCCAAAGCTGCCATGCCGGAGATGGGATTCCCAGGGAGGCGGCGCCGGAGCTCGTCGCTCGCTCGACTCCTTGGACGCCCGGCCATACCAATGCTGTGTGGTAGCGCTTTGGCGGCTGAAGCCAAGGACTGCTCGGTCTACTGGCCACCATACAGACCATAGAGTTCAGCAACCCGGATGCTTCGCAGGCACGCACGGCCGGCGCCCCAGGAGCCCAGAGCGGTCGAAATTCCTTCCTCCGGCTGAAAAGAAGGAGCCTGCAACGGGCTATCAACTAAGGAGACTTGCAAGCCAGGAAACAACAGAAGGTTGACGGGATGAAGGCAACGAAGATTGAAGGAGGCAGCGGCAGCAAACTAAAGCTAACTATAGCCAGCAATACGACTGCAAAGAAACATCTAGGCAGTGGGAACGAGCTATGCATTATACATAGAGAGCGCGTGTAATTGCGAAGAGCAAGAGTGCCACTACCTCACCAACGACTTGGACAAACCACTGCCACGAAGACAGGGGGTAACTTTGCGAAGCAGAAACAGCACATGTAACGAGCGAGAAGCGAGTTTAGCCTTCCAGGCGCTGGCGCCTAGGCCTAGGCCCTAGCGGTTAACGATAGGAACGACATGTGAGATGAGGATTGGTTGCACATTCCGTCTGGCATGGGTGGTACCGTGAGTGTGTCTCCCGCTAAGGCTTTTGCGGAGGCTCCTGCAGGCCACAAGCGCCTGGGCAGCAGAACGCGACGAGCTTTGTATGGGGCTGTCTGGGTCGCTCTGGCGAGGCAGAAGTGGCTCTTCCTCCTCCTCTTCGGCCTCGTCGACATAGGCCCCCGGACCCAGAGACCCAGAGACCCAGAGACCAGAGAAGCGGAGAGGGGAACGCAGCAGAACGCCAGGCCAGGCCTACGTGATCGACTGGGCCGAAGGGCGCACGTCCCAGGGAGAGGCAGAGCTGGGCAAGAGATACGTCCGCCGCTCGGCCGCGCTTGCCGTGGGGCACTCGGCTCGCCGCTCCATCGCCCTAGCGGCCCTACTCGTAGTGCATCAGAGGACAGTCCGTCCTCGTGATCGAGCCCTTCCTGGCTATCATCGTAGGCACGTCTTGTGCACTGCCAGCTTTCTGTTCTGATTGCCTTTTGCTGAAGGCCTGGCAGTGCAGGCAAGCTCGGGCGGCTTCGACGCCCTGTGGGAATGCTGCCAGGTTGCAACTAAGGCGCACTTCGGAAAGTCCGCCGCGGCTCGAGCCTGCAATAAATACCACCATGCTCCAAACTCCCAGAACACGGGAGCTCCCAGAAGCCGAAGGCTGGTGCTTTCAGGAGTTGGCATGCCTTTCTCTTGAGGCCTGGATCGTGACAAGTTCCTTGAGTTCATCCCCGTGTGTCTCTTCTTTGGCGTGGGGATGTCCATGAAGATGCGGGCCGGGAACCTCGCGAAAGTGCGGAGGTTGGGAGAAACAATTCTGGGCACTCTTGCGCTTCTCTGCGAGGCCGTCGGCTACTTCAATGCAGGGACGATCAAGATCTTCGGGCAGAGCTCCGGCAAGGAACAAGGAAAGCGACGTCGCAGCGCCTCTTTTCGTGGAGCCGGTGCTCAGGCTGCGGCTTCCGCTGGTGGCGCTGGTCTCCACCTACCTGCTCTCGCGGCACTACTCCAGAGAGCAGTGGCAGGCTGACCATCTAACCTTCGAAACCTGGTCGCCTAGTTTGAGGCCGAGGGTTAATCTTCGGCGGGTCGATGCGAGCTTCGGAGCTGCAGGTCATCCAGTTTCCCATTCGGAGTCATGACTTCCAATCGTCACGTCAATGTAGTGGGCCACAACTCGCGCCATATGCCCGTACGCCCGTACGCCCGTATGCCGTGATGATAATCTCGACGGAACAGCGACTGACCAGGCCATCGCTGCAGTGGCCGTCAGCTGCTTCTTCTTTATGTGGTGCAAGGCACTCGTTTCAGATGGCTGGAAGCCAAGTGGCTTTATCTCGACTATCCTAGAGTACGGTGTCACCACCTTGAAGGAGCAGCAGAGCCGGCAAACCAAGGGCAACAACGATCAGCTCGATGTTCGAGGACCCTCTCAGCAATGTCGCTGCACGATGATCAGAAGAAGCTGTATGAGGACTGCTCCTGCTGGCAGGCCGTGGGAATCTCTTAGTCCCATGGAGAGGTGACCATTTCAGCCCGGTCAGGCTGGATCTTGTTGAATGTGCTTGGCGGTTGCAGACTCAGACGACACAGCCTGGCAAAGCTCCCAGCGTTCCCGAAACCATCCTAAGGCGTGTTTGCCGAGCGTGCGTACAAGAGTCGCTTGGTCTGGCTTTTAGAAGTTGCCTTACAAGGCATCTTGAGGCTTGGGGAAGGTTCTCCGTGACTCTTCGTTTTGTCTCCTTCCACCTGGTTGAGGTGGTGACAAGCCATTTTTCTCGAAGAAGGTCTCGGAGGCCCTCTCTGGTTGCAGCTCCGGGCGAGCGTGCCACGTGTGCCATGGGTGCACCTCGTGGAAACCCGGGGAGGACTTCGGATATCTTCTTCTGAACTTCGCGATGCTCTTCATCATGCCCTGCTTCGCTGCTCGTCGGATGAGGGATGGGGCGGCCAGAGACGGCAACTGAGCCTCAGCCGAGGACGCGGAGGAGAACGTCTTCGACCGTCAGCGCCGCCCCGGCTGCCTCTTCGACTCCTGGGATCGGCGAACGGTGGGGAACGGAGGGGGAGGGCCTGCGGGGGCTCTGAAAGCTGCCCGCTTTCCGTTTGCCTTCCGCTTCTGTCTTTCCGAGGTTGCCATTGTGGTGATGCTGATGCTGGATGCCACTGCAAGCAATTGGCTGTTGCAAGAGTTCTCGGCGCTGACGAAGTCCATCATGAAGGCATTCTGCATCTCAGTTGCAGCTCCGCCGCTCTGTTGAGTCTCAGAATCAATCCCTCCACGTCCAAGGTGTGGCGATCATTTACTTCATGTCCCTGACCTATGCCGCCTGGCCGCGTCGGGGCCCAAAGGTATGCTTCGTGCTGCGACTCCCATGAGGCCAGTGACAAGCAGCCCAAATCGAGCTGCCGCCTGAACTGTTCGGCGCTGATGGTGGTGGGGCCGCTTGCTTGCAATGCTCCATCCGGCTCCCTCTCTGCAGACTTCGGTTTCCTGAAGGTCCTCCCTGGCCTATGCCCGTGTGGCCTCCGTGGCCTCCTCGCACTGACCCCGAGCGAGCCGAAGCACCGGGCGAAGCTCTGCGAAGCCCGCGGAGATGACGGCGGCGATGCCGGTCCAAGGTGCGGCTGCGTTGCCGGTCGCTTCGAGATCGGCTTTCACCTGCTTTTAAGCCCCTTTTTAGGCTTGCGATGTGTGCACTTGGTCTGGTTGTGTTGTGCTCGTCTTTTGCGGTCCTTGGCGTGGCAGGTTTCTGCAGCGTGCGCTGCCGAGTCCGGGCGCCCTCGGCCACAGCGGACAAAGAATGCCAAGATGCTTGCGAAGCGTTGTCTTCGATGTTGGTCGCTTGAGTCTTGCACAGCCCCTTGCGCAGGCTTGCGACATCGCAAGCTGCACGGAATATGGCCACCGTCGTCAAGGCCCCGTCGGATGAATGACAACATGCGCCATGTCGCCTTGCAACGGCCCTGCAGGCAGCGGCCCAGGCGAAGCTCCAGGCGGCCAAGGCGAGCGCTAGCCGGACCGCTGCGCCGCTGCGCCCCGCTTCGCCTCGCTGTCTCAAAGGCTTTTTTTTTCCTGGCGTTTCCACGGGTCCCTGCAAGGCGGTTCCCAAGACCCCAGGCGGCGGCGGCGGCCCGGCCGCTAAGGCCCGAGCCGAAGCAGAGACCGCGAGAGAGCGGAGGGAGGGCCGAGCGACGAAATCGGAATCGGAGGCGGCCTCGAAGGCGTCGGCGCCGAAGTCCGCTCCGGCTCCGAAGCCACAGGCGCCATGCGAAGCGGTGTTTTGGGCTTTGGGCTGCGTGGGCTCTGCGTGTCTTTGCGTGTCTTTAGGCCTCGCCGAAGCAGCGCCCGGCGGCCCCGAGCGCCGCAGGGCTGGTGGTGCCGAAGAAGCCCAGCGCCCCGAGTCCGAGTCCCGCTCCGAACTTCTCGGCAGCGGGCGTCCCCGCAGAGGCCGCCGAGAGATGGCCTTCAGCAAAGGGCTCCAGCAAAGGGCTTCAGCAAAATCGCAAGCCTTTTGCAGGCGCCGGCGCCCAAGGCGGAGGCGGTCCCGAAGAGCGCCCCACCTGAAGGGGAGGCCGAGGAGTGGGGGGGGCGCACTTCATGAGAAATTCCCCTCATGGAAGCACGGGCTCTGGTCACAGGACGAAGCGGGCTGCTCCCAAAGCTGAGAGGTTTTCCCCTGGCGACAATGACAGGGCTTCTTCTGAGAAGCCTAAACTGTAGCTTTCACAGGCCTGGCTGTTGCTTTCCTTATCCCAGGAAGTCAGAAGCCCCCCCCAATCAGACAGAAGAGCCGCAGCCAGTGCCTGCTCGTTCCGCGGATTTGCCAGCTATGTTTTCTATTGCAAAGCGATCAGCAAAAGCATTGAGCTCCTTGATTTCACCGCCACCGGCCAAGCCTCTTGGTTTTGGTCGCTGGGCCTTGCCGCACAGCTGTCATCAGCCGTGGCCACCAGTGGAGCGTCATAGGCAATCAACTCCCTCATCTTGTTTCGCCTTAGCCTTAGCTGCAAGCTATGCTCTTCGGTCTCGAGTAGCACAAGGTAGAATGCCTATGACGCCGCTCCCGACCCGGCCTTTTTTCGTCTAGACACGCGTGCGGCTTGTGTTGACAGGGCCTCTGCCACACCCTTCCGTAATGAAGCAGCACAGAGCAGCATGGAGCAACATTCAGGAGGCTTCGTTCAGGGACCTTTCAGGCTCGTCGAGTCAGCAACGGGCAGCGGGCTACGCGGAGAAGTGCTGGCCTCCGGCATTTCGCCGTGGCCGTCACCATCTAACCTTGGCTCGAGAGCTCGCGGCAAAAATAAAGGCGTGTGCCGCAGACGTGCCGGGAGCTACACATCGTGCAACTAAGCTTGACTGGTGACTAGGCGTGTCTGTTGCAAACTATAAAGACAGGGAGGAATCAGAAGGAACCATTGGGGTCTGGATATTTTGCTTGCACGTTGTGCCCTCGACCCTCCAAGAGGGAAGCAGGGATCGGACTACTCAACCCTACAGCCACATCCGCGGAGAGTCAATCAACTAACAGGGTCGCGAAATGCGAGGCGGCGGGGACAGCCGTAGTTGTGTGTGTGTGTGTGGTTGTGTGTGTTGTGTGTGTAGGGATGAGTGATGTTGAGCGCAACTGAGCGAGAGAGCGAGAAAGTGAGGTATACACATGCAGTGGTCGAATTCAGCTAGTGAATACTCAAGCGAATGATACGGTGTGAACGATTCGAGTGAACCCAGGTATCCAGCCAGTCGATGGCGACGCAAACTGGTCTGTCACAAACTGCTTCAATACAAGACGAAGTGACGACACGTCCGCTGCTCATATGGTGGGGCCACGCAGTGATTCGGGGTTTAGGGCACCGCCGGCTCGCCTTCCTCGGCAACGTCCTTTGCAGCCGAAGCCGACATCTCGCAGACAGACGGACCAGAGAAAACGTTGGTTGGGTAGCAGTATGTGAGAAATCTGCAATCTAAAGCAAGACAGACGTGCCGCTGCAAAGCGGGGCAAGTCGGTTGAGAGACTCAACAACCGCAACTGCAAGGTTTCGTGATTGCTGTTGCCACCATACCTTGCCGTGGGGTGTTCAGGATGACCGCAGCCCTGATCGGATGTGCCATCGCCGGCAGAAGGTTGTGTTGTCCTTTGTATCATTTCTGCCGGCAACACGGTCCGGGTTTGAAACGCCTCCAACTTCGCGGCACTCGTGTGCAAGGCGCGAGTCTAGGCATGGGCCGCCAATCGTCGCTCGTCACTGCATCGGCCGGCCGTCCAACAGCACCAATGATACGACTTCAATCGTGATTGGATCGGTGCTGTCGGGCGCCGGCTGCTCGTCATGAAGGCTTGGATTGGTGTGAAGGCTTTGCCTCTGTGGTTGTGGCGGTTGTCTCTTGCTGTGGGAGGCATGAATCGCTTTGGCTTGGTGTGAAGATTTCGACTCTGACGGGCTATCTCTTGCCCAGGGCGAATGTCCCCACTGTGTCACGTCGCTGTCTGCTGCCCGATGTCCTGCGGTTGGCTGAGCAATGAAGGCGCGCATTGGTGTGAAGATTTTCCCCGCCGTCGGAAATGTCCAGAAAGTATTTCGTCATTTCGTGCTGCCGTTAGCTGCTCCGATCTCGTGTGGGATGCATCCAAACCTGTGATTGTTGTGAAGATTTTGGTTTGTATGTTCCGTCAGCTGCTCCGATTTCACGTGGGATGTGTCACGAAAGCTTGGATTGCTGTGAAACTTATGGCTCATGTGGCTGGTTCGAGCCATCGGACATGTGTACAACATGTTTCGTGATGCCGACGCATGCTCCCATCTCATGCGGGATGTGTCACCCAAGCTTCGCATCAACATTTTGGCTCCTTGGCGGCTGTGTCCAGCCATCGGAAATGTCCACAAAGTGTTTCGAGCTGCCGTCACCACCTCATGTTGAATGGGCCACCGAAGCTTGGATTGATGTGAAAAATTTGGCGCCAATGTGGCTGTGTCCAGCCATCGCAAACGTCTACAAATTGTCTTTTGCTGCCGTCAGCTGCTCCGATTTCATGTGGGATGCGTCACCAAAGCTTGCGGCTCAAAGGTGGGTGCGTCCAGCCGATCCAGTTCGACATGGACCTTCATGAAAAATGACCAGCGCAAAACCGACATGCCACGCGGCTGTGCAGTCATTTCCGATCGCCCGCTGATGCACATAACCGAGATGCCACACGCATTTCAAAGCGGGTGCTGGCTAAAACCACCAGAATGAAGCCGAGATGCCATGCGGCTGTGCATTCAATGCCAAGACGGGTCTCGCACTCATTTCAAAGCGGGCTGATCAACACACCCGCGTAAAACTGAGATGCCACGCGGCTGTGCAATCATTTCCAAGCAAGCACTTCTTAAAACCACCAAAGTAGCGTTCCGTTCATTTGCATGGGCGAATCAGATGGTACTCGGTTGTGCATTCGTTAGAACCAAAACCACCAGCGTGAAACCAAGATGCCATGCGGCTGTGCATCCAGTCCTCATCGCAATTCAGGTGCCGCTCATCTCTGCATTCATTTCCAGGCGGGCGCTGCTGCGAGCGACCAGCATGAAGCAGAGATGCCACGCGGTTGTGCACGCATGTCCATGTGAGCGCTGGCTCGAACGACCAGCTCTGAAACCAGGATGCCACGCGGCTGTGCACGCATTTCCAAGCGGGCGCTGATGCAAAGCACCAGTGCGAAACCGACTGCACTCATTTCAATTTTGCCCTTGATTGCGACACCACCAATGTGAAGCTGACATGCCATGCGGCTGTGCATTCATTTCCAAGCACGTGCTGGTTCAAACCACCACTTTGAAGCACAAATGCCACGCGGCTGTGGCCCTGGGCCCGCTGCCCTGTTCGTTGAGCCGTAAGCTCTGCATGGCCTCCGCTTGGGTCTGTCAAGCCTCTGCCCCGTGACCGGCTTTCTCTAGTCGACCTCGGCCTGGGTGGAGCAGGCCTGCCCGCCGGTCCTTTCTGTACAACCGGTTTTCAGGGCCTGCCGCTCCCCCGCATGTCTTCGACGCTGTAGGCAGGTACAGTCGCTTTTGTAGGCGCCTTTCTTTTTGTTTCTGCCTGCGGTGGGCCCCGTTCCCGGCGGCAGTATAGACAGTTTCTCCCTGCCACAGGCTCGTAGCTGCCTGTGCGTACGAACCCTCCTGTGTTGTGAGGGATAATTATTAGAAGTAAGTAAGACTCGACGTCTAGGCAATGGCGTCGCAGCTCAGTGCGCTGTGAATCGCCATGCTGTCATTAGCTGTGCATCCAGTTTGACGCGGATGTTCATGAACAACGACCAGCATAAAACCGACGTGCCACGCGGATGTGCAGTCATTTCCCATCGCCCGCTGATGCGCACGACCAGTGTGTCATCGAGATGCCACGAGGTTATGCGCTCATTTCAACGCGGGTGCTGGCGAAAACCACCAGTATGAAGCCGAGATGCCACGCGGCTGTGCATCCAGTTTGACGCAGATGTTCATGAACAGCGACCAGCATAAAATCAACTTGCCACGCGGATGTGCAGTCATTTCCCATCGCTCGCTGATGCACACGACCAGTGTGTAGCCGATATGCCACGCGGTTATGCACTCATTTCAAAGCGGGTGCTAGCTAAAACCACCGAATGAAGCCGGAATGCCATGCGGCTGTGCATTCATTGCCAAGCAGGCTGCAGCGTCAGACCGACATGCCACTCGGTTGTGTTCTCATTTGAAGATGCCACGCGGCTGTGCAATTATTGCCGAGCGGGCGCTTATTACAGCTACGAGCGTAGCGTGGGATTCATTTCCGCTCGCGACTCAGTTCGTGCCCTAGCGTGCATTCATGTCGGGCACCGGTTAAATCCCCACCAGCGTGAAACCAAGATGCCATGCGGCTGTGCATCCAATCCCAATCGCAATTCAGGTGCTTGCATTCATTTCCGAGCTGGTGCTGCTGCGAGCGAACAGCATGAAGCAGAGATGCCATGCGGCTGCGCACGCATGAAGACGAGAAGGCTGTGCCGGGTCCGCCTTGGGTGGAGGTGGATTGACTGTAGGCGATTGGGGACAGTCGGTATAGCCTTGACCGGGATGGCAGGCTCCCCCGGCTTGGGCAGGTATTCCTGGTCCGGGACAGGCCGGACTGTTGGGTGTCGAAGGAGGGCGGGCATTTATTAGCTGGCCGTTTATTGGGCTGGCGAGCTGTGTCTGGGCTTTGTTCCGGGGCCGCTGACGCCGGGACATCGTCGGCTTCGTCCGTGGCATCGGCCCAGGCTTGTTTGGCTGAGGCATGGGGTTCTCCGACTGGAACTGGCACTGGAGTAGGCTCGTCGGCGGGCTCCGCCAAGTGTGGGCAGAAGAAATCTGGTGGAGGCGGCATGTCGCGGAATGCTGACTTGGCACCAGCGCGAAACACACTGCATTCATTTCAATTTTGGCGTTGACTGCGACACCACCACTGTGGAGCCGACATGCTATGCGGCTGTGCATACATTTTTTTGCAGGTGTTGGGTAGTTTGAAAGCAGAAATGCCACGCGGCTGTGCATCCAGTTCGACACGGACGTTCATGAAAAACGACCTGCGCAAAACCGATGTGCCACACGGATGTGCAGTCATTTCCGATCGCCCGCTGATGCACACCGCCAGTCGGTACCCGAGATGCCACGCGCATTTCAAAGCACGTGCTGGCTAAAACCACTAGAATGAAGCCGAGATGCCATGCGCTTTTGCATTCATTGCCAAGCAGGCTGATACCAACCATCAGCGGGTACTGAGATGCCAAGCGGCTGTGCAATCATTACGAAGCAAGCACTTGTTAAAACCACAAAACTAGCGTTGCGTTCACTTCCATGGGCGAATCAGATGTTATGTTCATTGAAGCTTCAAGATGCCATGCGGCTGTGCATCCAGTCCTGATCGCAATTCAGGTGCCGCTCATTCATTTCCAAGCGGGCGCTGCTTCGAGCGACCAACATGAAGCAGAGATTGCACGCGGTGGTGCAGTCATTTCCATGTGGGCGTTGGCTCGAACGACCACCTCCGAAACCAGGATGCCAGGCGGCTGTGCACGCATCTCCGAGCGGGCGCTGGTGCAAAGCACCAGTGCGACACCGAAAATCTTTGCGGCTGTGCACTCATTTCAGTCTTGGCGTTCGCGAGAACACCACCAAGGTGAAGCCGACTTGCCATGCGGCTGTGCATTCATATCCAAGCAAGTCCTGGTTCAAAGCACCAAGGTGAGGCAGAGACGCCACGCGGCTGTGCATCCAGTTTGACGCGGATGTTGATGAACGACCAGCATAAAACCGACGCGCCACGCGGATGTGCAGTCATTTGAATGAAGCCGAGATGCCATGCGGCTGTGTATTCATTGCAAAGCAAGCTGAGTCAAACCACCAGCGTCAGACCGACATGCCGCTCGGTTGTGCTTTCGTTTGAAGATGCCACGCGGCCTTGCGCAATTATTTCCGAGCGGGCGCTTATTACAGCTACGAGCGTAGCGTGGGATTCATTTTTTCTCCGCTCGCGACTCAATTCGTGGCCTAGTGTACATTCATGTCGGGCACTGGTTAAACCCCCACCAGCGTGAAACCAAGATGCCATGCCGCTGTGCATCCAATCCCAATGGCAAATCAGGTGCCCCTCATCTCTGCATTCATTTCCAAGCTGGCGCTGCTTCGAGCGACCAGCATGAAGCAGAGATGCCACGCGGTTGTTGCCCCCGCTCTAACGTTTTGCGCTCCCTTCCCGTGGCTTCCCGCTCGAGTGTGCTGCTGCCCGTGTTTGCCGCGAAGCCGGGGCTACGCCTCTTTGCGCGGGCGCGAGCTGCTCGAGCGCACGCTGCCGTGCGGTCGGCTCTGAGTGCGGCCTATGTGTCTCGTTGCAACTCAGCACGTTGTTCGTCGATAGGTTGCGTGTTGCTTTCTGTGCGCTGTGTGCGCTCACCAGCGACTCTCGATGGCTTTGCGTGCCAGAGGTCGAGCAACGTAAGCACGTTTTCGCGATGTTTGGGGTCAGGGAGTGTGAAGAACGCGTCTTGGGTTCGCAACTTTGTTCGGCCCAAAACGTTGACTTTGGTGCCTGGTGTCTCGATGCCACCGTTCTTCATGTCGAAGTATTTGCCGAGACCCTCGTCTGACTGTAGGAACTCAAGGTCCTTGTCTGACGCCCCTAGACGAGTGTCGTCAACGTGGTGCAACAGCGTCGCGTCAGTTTTGCAACATGTGTACACTGTTGGGTCACGGGTGCCCCGAATGAACTGGTACCCCTTGCTGACCAAACCATTCGTGACAACGTCTTCAAACTCCTTTCGGTAGTTGCTTCCGGCAGGGCGCCTGCCATACAGGTTTCCTACAAGTTCCAACGCCACGTCTTTCAGCGGATCTACCGATAAGTACAAGGCTTAAAAAAAAGTACAAGGCTTTGGTTTCGGAGTCTTGGGCATCCAACCAAGCATAAAAATGCGGCAGGTACTCGGGAGGCATGCGCATGAACACTGGCTGACCGCTACTGTCACCTGAGTCTGTGCCGAAAAGATACGCACGCCTGACGTCTCCGGAGCGGGAGTGCCACCCGTTAACGAGGCACTTGAGCTCGAGAAGAATGTGGGATTCTTCATACGGAGTTGGTGCAAACGTGTTGGTTTCTTCGGCAAGTTCCTCTTTGGAGTACTTTTTCTTGATGTCCGCACATGTGAAGCGGGAACGATATACTCCACGTTTGATTTCATCGACCCATTTGAAATTGAAAAGCTTCGCTTTCCGTGGCATGTCTGCTTTCAGCTTCGGTTTAGCGAAGTCTTTTTCGACTAGCGCTGCCATCTGAACATCCCTGGCTTTCTCGACTTCACGAGGGTCTAACCGTGTGTCAAGCAGATCAAGCACGGACGATATTTTCTGCTCCC
>CAJNDV010033270.1:5066-19500 GCA_905221635.1 Symbiodinium sp. CCMP2456
AAACCCCAATCCCTAAAACCCTAACCCCTAGAGTGCAGGATTGACGGGGTCCAGGGTTTAGTAGCAGCAGGCTCTCTCAAAGCCTAAACGTGAAGGTCGGGAGCTGCCAACTTTGGGTTTAGGGTTTAGGGTTTAGGGTTTAGGGTTTTGGGGTTTAGGGTTCAGGGTTTAGGGAACTGCCAAGTGAAATCCTGTATTTTGGAGAGCTGAAGGGTTGGTAGGGTTAAGGGTTCATAGTTTGGGGGTGAATTTAGGTTTTATAGGCGTTTAGGGTTGGGAGCAAGAGTATTCCAGAGCGTTCTATATGCAGTCAAAATCCCTATACCTTAAACCCTAAACCCTAATCATTCAGGCCCTAAGCCTATGCCGTTCAACCCCCTAAGGATCCTGTCAGGAGCCCTCGTAGAATTCTGAGAGAAGCCATGGTATAGCGCCCAAAGGGCCGCATCCCGTAGGGATGTTCTGTAGCAAGGGACTAAAGGAGGGACCCTTAAAGTTACCCTTGGGGGTATATAGGGGCTTTATGAGACTTTATAATTTATAACGGGTATATGAGGGTTATATAGGGTATTTGGATTCGGGGTCCCTTCTAGGGGTCCCTCCTATTGTCCCTTAACTGTAGCAGCTGTAGTGGCAGTAGCAGCAGCAGCAGCATAGCAGTGGCGGCAGCAGTAGCTTGCCGATCTAGGCTTTGGAACCCGACGACCAGCAAAGCTTCAATTTGAGCTTTGCGCCCGAAGCCCCAATCCACGTGTCCTGCATCATGAATCCTAAACCTTCAGCTGCTGCTGGCTCCATCGGCCTTCCAGCTGAAACTGCCCCCGAAATCTTGCTGTCTGACCCTTACGAGCCCCGAATAGCCTTCCCGCGCAAGCAGCCCTGCATAAACCTAAACAAGCTCACAAATACTATTGTCTAGGGTTCCTTTATGAAAAGAAATGCTGTCAGATACCACCCAAAACCCCATTGTAAATATTAAGGCCCTTGTATTACCCTAAGCCCTGAATCCTAAACCAAAGCCCTGCGGCGAACAAAGGAGTTGCCGGGATTTCCAGAAGTTCCTGAGTTTGAGATTGAGCATATTCCATCGACGCCAGCATCTTGGCTTTATTGTTTAGGGTTTAGGAGTCTAGGGTTTGTAAGTTTACTGGTTTAGGGCTTTGGATCTTGAGTTTTGAGTTATTGTATAGGGTTCAGCAATTTAGGGCTCGGGGTCCTGAGTGTTTCACCACGGGCTGGAAGGTTCATGGTTTCGGCATGAGGGCTGCTAGCATAAGGCTGTGGGTAATCCCCGATTGAAAGTGCTGTTAGTCATGGTTCCGCTGGTCTTCACCAAAAGAACAGTTTACAAGTCCAAGCCCTCCAACCCACATATACGGGATGGGGACAGTGGTCGTCGTCGTCGTGCCGCGTCGTCGTCGTCGTCGTCGTCGTAGTAGTAGTAGTAGTAGTAGTAGCAACTGCTGCTGCTGCTGCTACTACTACTACCACCACTCCCTACTCTTAGTACTAGTATAACTATTAGCCTAAGCCCGAAGCCGTCAGCCCCTGCAAGCATGAAGCCTCCGCCCGAGGTGCGGGCTGTCTCCGAGGGGGCGACATCCCAACCTAGCGTGCCGTGGCAGGGACGGCCAGGGTTTAGGGTTTAGGTTTTAGGGTTTAGGGTCCAGGGTTTAGGGTTTAGGGTTTAGGGTTTAGGGAAGCACTCTTGGGGTAGATGCGCTTCTTGGGGCTCTGGATGTTTAGGGTTTCGGGTGGGGTTCGGGGTTCGGGATTGTAGAGTTTCGGGGTTTGGTGGGCTACTGAAGGTTCTAGGTTATCACATTATGCGATGGGTGACAAGTTTGGTTTCTCGCCTGAGTAGCTCTAGTATTATTGCTAAATTTTGTGGTTGCCATGTCTGTATGGTGCTAGTATGCCCTGATTCCTCGTTGAGGATGGTGGAATTACTAGACTAATATCTGAATGTAAGGGCTCTAAAGACAGGGAGTCATTATCATGACTTTCCTCGCATTGTTGTTGACTTCAACTCCTAAGCCCCTAAACCCGAAACCCTAAACTCTAAACCCTAAGCCCTAAACCCTAAACCCAACCTCTGAACCGAAAAGGGCCCTTAACAAAAAAAACCTAAACCCTAAACCCCAAAGCCTAAACCTAAAAGCCCCAAAACCCGAAACCCTACCCAGGCCACGGTCCTCCACCCTATTTGGGGTTGTCGGTTTAGGGTTTAGGGTTTAGGGTTTAGGGTTTGGTGTTGATACTTTGATGTTTACTGTTGAACTAGGTATTTTAGAAGCTTCAATACCAATATGATACCTAACAAAGGAGCCAACAACCCTGTCCTACTGATCAAGGCTCCTAAGTCATCATGATTCCTGGGTCCTTGTTGGCTACAATTTTACATTTGTGTTATAAAGAAACCCAATAAGGATTAAAAATGAATGATCATTTTTAATATAGCCCCAACAAAGAACCAGAGTCGGTGTTCCCACAGTTCAGTCCCCGGGGGTCCTTCCACCGGGAGGATCGCGTGGGATCTTTGACGAGTTATTGGGTACAATTGCTCCAGGGGTCGAGGGCTTCAGGTGTCGTGGGGCTCAGTTTGAACGAAGCTTGCGCCTCTGGCTGAGGTTTAGGATATGGGATTGATGATGTTTGGCTGGAGGGGCCCTGGGTTTCGAGTTTCGGGTTTAATAATGGCTTTCAGACAGTCGTCACTAGTTTTCGTGAATCTGCTGGCTACGCAAAGCGGTCGTGAACAAAAAACGCAGGAGATGGGTGCCCTAAACCCGGTGACTTTGAGTATTGGAGCGGCTTAGCACCTTGGTTGTCCCTACGGTTTAGGGTTTAGGGTGTAGGGTTTAGGGTTTAGGGTTCATGACCTGTGATGGTCGGACGTCCTAGCAAATTACTTAGTCTCGGTGGTTTCTCTTTATCACTCGTTGTCTACTCATCCGATCTCACTGCCATTGCCAGATCGCCTGCAGTGCTTTCGCAAGTTAGTCTTCCACTTTAGGAGTCTAGGAGACTACATAGATCAGAACACCTGATGCTCGAAGGCATGTTTTCGGCAAGCGCCGTGTATGCCTGAACTCCGACCCTCTTGCTAAACTAACAATGACCCTACTAACACAAAGCATAAGGAACATTCCCTGTGTCTAAAGGCATGTGCTGTTGATACAGCACTTACCTTCAGTCCTGCGGCTGGCATCCTTAGCATTTCCGCTGCTGCAGCCAGCCCTACCCTTACGCAGCCTCCTGGCAGAGATGAGGAGAGGGATGGGGCTTTCGAGTTTAGAGTAGCATAGGATGTGATATGTGGCTGGCTGGCTGGATTAAGAATCCGAGTTCTTGGCAGCCGAGCCATGTAACCTTGGACTCTTCAATGTCCAACAGGAATGCAGCCACGAATTTCATATATAACTTCCTTGCAGCCACGTTAGGCTGTAAGATGCTCGTCGATCCAAAGTCTCGAATCTTTGACTGTTAAGTTTGTTGGGCCCAAGACGTCGACCACATTCTCAGTATACCGCTTCGGGAGCCCTATCACAAACGAAGCTACGAAAGTTCAAGTTACCCTACCTTAATTAATTTACCAGAACCTACTTTCTTGTAGGGCCCCAACAATTCCAATGGAGGTGTAAAATAAGAACCTAGCCCTGAGTCCCTGCTGAAGCCCAAGTCTTTCAAAGGCTCTGCAGGCACGAAGTCAGCTCTGAACATTAGCCACAAGCCCTAAACCCTGCACCCTGAGCCCCAATACAGGGGCCTTGAATAATTTCCAACATTGCTCCCTTCCCCCCAAACCCTATTCTGACTCTGCAGGCCCTTTTTTTACAGGCTAAGCCCTCGACTTTAAATCCTAAACGCCCCCCCACTCCAAACAAAAATCCTAAAGCCCTAAACCCTCAAACCCCTCAACCCTACCTCGCGAGGCTCTACACCCAAGCGAGTCCCCGCTCCGTTGTCAAGCTGCAAACGCGACGCCGAATGCGAAAGGAACGCCTGGATCGGCTGCTTGGATTATAAGGTTTAGGATAAAGTGTCGGGAAGTTTAGGGTTTAGGGATTTTTTAGAGGTGTTGGGTAAGTTTCGGGTTTGAGGTTTAGGGTTTGGATTTCTCTTGGGCTCCAGTTCCCTATAGTACTAGTTGCTGGGTCACACAATACGTGGCCAAAATTTACTGTCTAGGTACCCTGAACCCCAAACCGTAAACCCTAAACCCTAAACCCTAAAGCCTAAACCCTAAACCCAAAACCCAAAACCAAACCCAAAACCCTCAACTGTAAACCCAAACCCAACAGCCTGAGCCCAAAACCCTAAACCCTAAAACCTAAACCCAACACCCACACCCTGAACCCAAAACCCTAAACCCTAAACCCTAAGCCCTAAGCCCTAAGCCCTAAGCCCTAAGCCCTACAGCCCAACAAGCCAAGGCCCAAATCTGGAACGCTGGGTTCTGTTTTTGCACTCCAGTCTGCTTGGTGTAACCGCAGCATCTGCGTGCCGGTACTACGTAGTCTTCATTGGGGGTTTAGGGTTCGGGGGTTCAGGGTTTAGGGTTTAGGGGTTCCTTTTTTGGTCTCATTGGGGGTTTAGGGTTTGGGGGTTTAGGGTTTAGGGGTTCCTTTTTTGGTCTTTTCAATTATACAATTATGTATTGAGGATCCTAGAAGGTAACCCCAAAAAGGAACTACAATGGAGACTATAGGTATACTCATGCGCAAAACAAGGAATCAAAGAGGTAGCGGTAACTAGAATCTTTGGGGTTTAGGGTTTATGGGGTTTAGGGTTTAGGGTATTAGGGGTTTTGGTAGCCCAGCTCTTGTGGCACCAATGACACCCAGATGCACTTTCAAAGTCCGTTCGGGTTCTCCCGTCTCATTCTCGCCGTGGGTAAGAGCTCTATACCTTAAACCCTATACCCTAAACCCTAAACCCTAAACCCTATACCCTAAACCCTACTCATGGCCGTCCTGCAGATGCAGATTCACCGCTCAAAGAAGCGTAGGCCCCTTCCCCACGGCGCGCCTCAAACCCGAGCGCTTTGAGTCAAAACAGAAAGCCCTCAGACCTAAAGCCCTGGTTTAGGGGTTTAGGGTTTAGGGTTTAGGGCATAGGGTTTAGGGGTCTCTCACTTCCAAAACCTAAGCACCATGATACTGCGACGTGTTTCGAAAGTCCATCATTCGAAGCGATGCCATCGCTCGCTTTCAACCTTTAGCCAAATCCCTGAGGCACTCCCCAAGTCTCAAGAACTTTGACAATTTACCTAAGTTGCCTAAACTCTAAGTCCTGAATGCTTAAGGCGCTAAGCCCCCCAGCTCTCAGTCGTCCCCCTTCTGCTACGCATCATGGCCACTCTTCGCTTGTTGCTGCCTCTTTCCGTGGCCGCTGGGATTGGCTTCTTCGACGACTTTCCTGCATTTCATGTGCGGCCACCTTCGAAGCCCGGACGGCCTTGGGTCCTGTTCTTCTGTTGACATAGGGCTTTAGGAGTTTATAGGTTTCAGGGTTACGGATTTGTTGTTAAAGTTCCAGGGTTTCCGGTGTCGGGTTTAAGTTCGGTTGAATGCGTGAAGTAAGGTTCAGGGTTTAGGGTTGTTCCTTGCAAGTTTAAGGATTAAGCTTGCAGTGATTAGGAGTAGGAGGAGGAGGAGGAGCAGTTGCAGTGGTTTGTCGTCTTGGGTACTAGCAGAGACAACCAGGAGGATTGACCGGGGCAGCAGAGGAAGCATCGTGACCATCTTCGTCGTCATCATCATCACCATCACTGCCATCACCGCCATCAACTTCATCATCAAAATCGTCAGAGAAAGGAAGAGGCAATCATACTTTCGAACAAGTGGTTTCCGAGCGCCCCAGGAACTGGATCAACGACCCGAATGGGCCGTTCCGCGACCCCGTCACCGGCATGGTCCATCTCTGGATGCAGCTTCGTTCCGATCTTGAGCCTTCTGAGGATAGCAGCATATATAGGTCTAGTACTTCAGTTATGCTTTCGGGAGTGGACTTCACTTCTTGCAAAATATAAACATCGTTTGCAGCACAAGACCCAAGACCCCACCCTAAACACCCTATACCCTAAACCAAACCCGAAAGTCGAAGAGTCAGAAACAAATGCGAAGGCAGTACAATCCCCACGGCGCAGACTGGGGTAGCATGTCGTGGTACCACACGGTGGCTCTGCTGGATTCAGTGGCGCTTTGGGGCCTGCAGCATCCAAGCCCTGAATCCTTTGGAGGAAATAGTAGTCCCTATATAAGGGATCCTTAATCCTAATCCTACCTACCTTCATCCCACCTTTTGAGGCCTCCGAATGCCAAACATTAAAGGGTTCTGTGACAGGAGGATCGTCGTACCTTGGGATGGTTCCTTCGAAGACCCTATGAACTTTATGCCTCAGGCCCCGAGCAATCTAAACATTCAGTCACTAAGCCTCAGTCGGAGTCAGAGCGTCCGTGGTTGGTTGAAAAGTCCTAGGTAGTATGAGGGAGACCCCTTAAAGGGGACCCTTCTTAACCCTACTTGTGGCACTCTGAAAAGGGACCTTATAGAGAGGGTCTATATCCCCAAGGGTCACCCCCAATCTTAACTCCGACTAAACTCGAAACCCTGTACAAGGCCCTATACCCTGAACCCTGAACCCTATACCCTAAACCCTAAACTCTATATACCCTAAACCCTAAACTCTATATACCCTAAACCCTAAACTCTATATACCCTAAACCCTAAACTCTACAAGCCCTATACCCTAAACCCTAAACCCCCAACTCCGAAAGAGAAAGATGGAGCCCAGAGGCCGGTGAAGGTGTCCGGGCCCTGGGAGTCATCTAGTCCTCACCCAGCCTTCCTTATTTTGGCTTCGGGTTCGGTCCGAACGCCCTAAGCCAAAACCCTTAGGGTTTAGGGTTTAGGGTTTAGGGTTTAGGATTTAGGGTTTAGGGTTTTGGGTTTTGGGTTTTGGGTTTTGGGTTTGGGGTTTTGGGTTCAGGGAAGCCTTTCAGGTGAGTCGTGACTATGTCCACTGGCAGAGACTCGGGCCGACGGAGGCTGGAAGAACAGAAACCTCCCAACCCTAAACCCCGAAACCCCTAAGCCCTAAACGCCGAAACCCCGAAACCCCTAAAGACCCTACAGACCCTAAACCCCCAAACCCCGAAACCCCTAAACACCCTAAAACACCCCTAAAGCCTAATAACTCTAGACCCCTCAACCCCTGAACCCTAAGACCTGAACCCTGGAGCCTCCAAAAGTGGTTTTGGGGTCGAGGCTTTAGGGTTTAGGATTTAGGATTTAGGGTTTTGGGTTTTGGGTTTAGGGTTTTGGGTTTAGGGTTTAGGGTTCAGGGTTTGGCTTAGGATTGAGGGTTAGGTTCAGGGTTTCTCGGGTTTAGGTTGTAGGGTTATCTAGGCTGCTTAGCTCTTTGCTGTTTTTTTCTGTTTCGGGCTGCGTTTGGAGGTGCCGTGATTGAGGTCTCTCTGCCCGGTCGCCCGGTTTGTATCAGATACCAGCTTGAGAGACGACTTTAGGGTTTAGGGGTTTAGGGTTTAGGGTTTAGGGTTTAGGGGTTTAGGGGGTTTAGGGGGTTTAGGGGTTTAGGGTTTAGGCAGCCAGGTTGAGTAAATAGCTCCATTCCGTGGGGTTAGCGGGCATTCGGGGGGCAGACCTGGATGTACTTACAGGGTTTGGGGTTTCGGGTTTCAGTACGCAGGGCTTAGGGCTATAAGAGATACTTGTATTTTTTACTATGTGTAGACCCGGTTAAGGTATCCATAAGCTTGCTTCCTAAGTGCTTTGATCCTCCAAGTATGGCTTAGGGCAACCCGACTCCGGACGAAGTAGGAGCTTCGGGTTTGGGGTCCTGTTCCGCGACCCTTGTTAGAAGTATGGGCCCCTAGTATGGACCCTTAGGCCTTTCTAGGGACCCTTAAGGGTACATATAGGGTAGATAGTAGGTGTAAAAGGATCCCAGGGTTATAGGGCCCATACTAGGGGCCCATGGGTTCAACCTTAGATGGACCCGTACGAATCTGGCAAGAAGGAGTTTCTGGCCAAAAGGGATGATGTTATCTACGCATAACAGTAGGCTGCATTGGAGCCGGTACGGCACAGCACTACAGCTCCTTAATAAGTGGTCGAATCTGGAACGTAACCCTCGCCAGAAGCACAGTCACCTGTTTGGCAGGTTGCTGTTATTGCTGGATGTGAGCTTATAGCAAGCCCAAAGACAGAACCTATAAGTATAGCGGCCAGGATGGTAGCAAAGACAAACCCTGGTATTCCTTTGTTGTCATGACTTCGAAATCGGCCCTGAGACCTTATTACAGAACTCCGGGAAAGCCCAATAAAGACAGAACTATCCCTAAACCCTAAACCCTAAACCCTAAAACCCTAAACCCTAAACCCTATAAACCCTAAACGTGATTACGCAGGCACTGACCTTCAACCCGGCGAAGTACCCGTATGCGAGCGGCGGATTTTACTCCGGCTTCCAGACGGCGTTTTGCGAGCTAGAGTTTGTGGTAATACGTTTAGGGTTTAGGGCTTAGGGTTTAGGGGTTCAGGGTTTAGGGTTTAGGGTTTAATCTACCACAACCTACTTGGAAGGTTGTTGTTGAATCCCTAATGAACAAGGAAGGTGTAGGCGGGCTGCAAAAAGTAGGGTCTAGATCTTGCGAACCTTTCCCAGAAGGCTTTCGGTAATGTCCGGAATGGATGAAACAAGAACTACGGTCGCCCAGATCGTCTAGGCTGGGCGATGTCCTCCTTCCAACTCAAGCGGTTTGCACTTTAGGGCCATACACCCTAAACCCTAAACCCTAAACGACTCGGAATCTTGCGCCAATCAGTCCACGCAGGACTTCGCACTGTCAGACTTGGGGTTTTGCTACGAGAGGTTCCGATTGGTATCGCAATCCAGAGATTATGCCTAGACCCTGCATCCACCCTCTGTTCGACCGCAAGGCGGGTCCTTGTGGTTTGGGGTTCTGCTGTTGATGGCTCGGGACAGGGCTTGGGGGCACTCTTGCACGCGCACGCACACACACACACACACACACACACACACACACACACACGCACCCGCACATCGACACCTTAAACCCTAAACTCGAAACCCTAAACCAATAAAGCCTCAGCCACATGATCCTCAGATCGAATGCTTTTAATTCTCTCTCCTGAGCGCTTTTAGTTCAGCATACTTTATCCTTCAGCAGTGGGCGTAATAGGCCAGGCGTGTCCTTGATACGATTCGATTCGAGATCGTAGGATTCAGGTATTCCACTGTTGCAATTTGATGTTGTCTGCTTTCCCCTATCTACTACCGTACTACTTGTTTCGGTAGGGTCTCGGTAAATTCGATCACCGAATTCATGTTTCAAAAGGTATCATACTGATCATGCTATAGACCCTATCCGGAATCACAAGAGCCCTAAACCCTAAACCCCAAACCCTAAACCCTAAACCCTAAACCCTAAACCCAAGTAAAGATGGAAGCCAGGCTCGGTTACGCTGGTGAATGGCAGTGTCCCGGTGATCCTCTACACGTGCGTGAGCAGCTAGGTTCCCCAGTAGTACCCTTTTGCCCATTTTCTTTTTGGGCTCCCTTATCAAAACCCGAATAGTAGGAAAAAGGGCACCCTTATTATTACCCTAAACCCTAAACCCTAAACCCTAAACCCATTATTAAGGGGTTACTGGGGAACCTAGGCAGCAAAGGGCAAGTCCAGTGCGCCGCTTGGCCAAAGGATCCTGGGGATCCTTTGCTGTACGCTTCTTGGTTGCGGTTAGGGTTTATCGGTTTAGGGGTCAGGAGTTTAGGGTTTAGGGTTTATCGATTTAGGGGTTTAGGGGTTAGGAGTTTAGGGTTTAGGGTTTTTCGATTTAGCGGTTTAGGGGTTAGGAGTTTAGGGTTTAGGGTTTTTCGATTTGGGGGTTTAGGGGTTAGGAGTTTAGGGTTTAGGGTTTATCGATTTAGCGGTTTAGGGGTTAGGGGTCTAGGGTTTAGGGTTTTTCGATTTAGGGGTTTAGGGGTTAGGGGCTTAGGGTTCACGGTTGAGGGTTTAGGGATGTTAAGGGTTTGCTTTATGCTTCTGGGTTGCGATCGGGTAAGACTGCACTTTCGCAATACTTGTCAACTCGTATGATTCTACGATCACAATCAGGCTTTTCAGGTCTGCGCCCAAAAACTCCAAACCCCTAAGCCTAACATAGGAAGGACCATTTTCCTTGACCACTGGCTCCACATTCTCCCAGCAAGACCCTAACAGAATGCTTCAGTACCCCCATACCTCATAGAACCCTTATAGAACCCTTTCTAAAATTTTGGAAGACCCTTAACGAAAACCTCTCCCAGGAGTGGCAGGAGGATCCGAAGAACCCGATCATCTCGGAGTTTCCAGAGACTGGGGCATGTTTAGGCCAGTTTAGGGGTTTGGGTTTAGGGTGTAGGGTTTAGGGCTTCGGGTGTAGATTGTAGGCTGTATGGCAAAGGGGCTATAGGCTATAGGGTTGAGTGAGTTGCGGTAGAATGTGGTGTAGGGTCTAGGATTCATGGTGCCCGAACTACTCCGAGAAGACTCCCTAAGCCAACAAAACCCCACAGCATCGTTCTGCTTAATCGGTGTTATGTAACATGCCCTGGGAAAACTGGGAGACAAGTTTCTCATACTTTGGACATGATAAGAGCAGGAACTTATATATATATATATATATATATATAATTATATATGTATGTGTATATATATATATATATATATATAGATAGAGAGAGAGAGAGAGGCCTGACCAGCTGCTAATTGCTAATCTGAAACCTTGTCATGGTCCCCGCAGAGTAAGAGTCTGACATGCCCTTGCGCCCCGAAACCCTAAACAATTAGGGTTTAGGGTTTAGGGTTTAGGCCAAATCTTCGAGAGCAATAGAGAATCTGCAAGCAGCTCAAGGTTAATACTGCAGGGTGCGTCTTCCTAAACCCAGACGTCCCCAAAGCAACATCGGAACTGAACCGGTTTAGGGTTCCGTTACAGTCTAGGGTTTAGGGTGTAGAGCAAGCCCCACGGTAGAAGTTCAGCAAAGAGCATAATTTCTTAGATGGCATAAACTTCCGACCACAACCTCGAAGATCTTATAAAACCTGAAAAAACCCCGAAACAAACCCTGAAAACCCCTATGCAGCACAGAACCTGCTAAACCCCTATACAGACCTTGTAAAGCCCGCCCTGTGCCAACCCTTGGCCTAGTGCCCCCCAAAACCGCAAGCTCAGGAGCACGTCGTTAGCTCCACGACCTTCCGAGATCCCACCACGGCCTTGTGGGATGCTTGGGCGTTGATTTGAGGTTTTTGGTTCACGGATTTAGGGTTTTGATTTGGGGTTTCTGGTCTACGGATTTAGGGTTTTGATTTGAGGTTCTGGTTTACGGATTTAGGGTTTTGATTTGAGGTTTCTGGTTTACGGATTTAGGGTTTGGGACTTGAGCTTGAGTTCTTTGTTTTGATTGGGGGTTAGTGGGTGGAGCATTCGAGAGTATGTATGTATGGATGCGTGGGTGGGTGAGTGCCTGATGCCTCTTCCCAATGACAGGATCCGATTCCTTCGGCTTTACTACATGCCAGTCGGTTTTGTGACCTTAAACCCTAAACCCTAAACCCTAAACCCTATAAGCCCTAAGTTCGTTATTTCCGGTTCCTGAACCGGGCAAGTAAGGATAAGAAGCGCCAACGTTACCTCGCTTTCATGGGTGCCAGCCTGCTGCGGGAGGAGACCCGGAAGTCACGTCAGGGTTTCTTAGGGGTTTAGGGTTTAGGGTTTAGGGGTTTAGGGTTTAGGGTTTAGGGTTTAGGGTTTAGGGTTTAGGGTAGGGGCACTTAGAAATAATTTTTAATCTTTGGCTGCTATAAACCCTAAGAAGAAGCTAAAATTATAATTTGTGCTAGGGGTCTAAGTTCAGTATAGATTTACCGGATTCCCTAAAGTCTCCATCGTAGTTCTTTTTTCTGGTTAACCAATTTTTTATTATAGGATCAACTCCAAAGCCCTAAGGGTCCAGTATACTCGCCCAAATTGTAACCTACATAACTACTATCCGAAACCTACGTACCTGATTATTGGGTCCTTTGGACCCTTGGGGAAAAAGGAACTACAATGGAGACTATAGACAGGGTTTAGGGTTTAAACCCTAAACCCTAAACCCTAAACCCTAAACCCTAAACCCTAAACCCTTTAGGGTTAAGGGTTATATGTCGGGAAGCCTTTGGGGCTCTGTACAGTCTAGCGCTGGAGCCTTGTAAGATCTTATACGAGTCTACGGAGTTCTGCGGCTCTAGGATGCTATGATGTGCATGCTTATTAGGGTTTAGGGTTTAGGGTTTAGGGTTTAGGGGCTTAGGGTTTAGGGTTTAGGGTTTGGGGTTTATGGTCTTTCAGGGCCTCGCGGGGCTGAGAGATTCTTTGTGTTTAGCGTTTTCGGCTCTCCTTGCCAGGACCCTGAGGCCTTCGGGAGGGACCCTTAATAGGGACCCTTGTAGAGACTACCTGACTATACAATGGTTATACAAGGTAATGGGATTAAGGGTCCCTATTAGGGGTCCCTCCTAAAATCCTTAGAAGGACCCATACCAGCCGCAAACGGCGACGGTGGTGGGCTATTCGGGGGACGCAGCCTTCAAGGACTGGAAGTTTGACAGCGTAATCTTCAAACCCAAACCCTAAACCCTAAAACCTAAACCCTAAACCAGGACTGGAAGTTTGACAGCGTAATCTTTGAAGATCGCTATGTGCCCCTCGGAATGTTCGAGTGCCCGGACCTTTTTGAGCTGCCGGGGGGAGTTTCTTGGAGCTTCTTTGGAGCTTCTTTGGAGCTTTTGAGTTTAGGGTTTAGGGTTTTAGGGTTTTAGGGTTTAGGGTTTAGGGTTTAGGGCTTTTGGTGTTTTCCGGTTTTTAGTGTTCAGCGGCTTTTTAGGGTTTTAGGTTAACAGCAAAGCTTCAAGACCTTTGCAACTGCTGCGGCGAAGTATACACCCTAAAAGCTGTGACTCTGTTCCAGCAACCCGTTTATAAGTCCTACCGCAAACCCTAAACCCGATTATAGACCCTAAACCCTAGTACAACCTCTTGTCTAAACCCTATTTCAACTCCTAAACCCAATGATAAACCCAAAGCCTACTACAACTCAATATATATATATATATGCACATGTATATATATATATATAGATAGATAGATAGATAGATAGATAGATAGATATTTATGTATTTATGTACTTGTTCTATCTATAGACCACCCTCAGCCCGGTTTTTTACGAGAACATCGCAGGTTTGGGTGCTGAAAGTTTCCACCATGGTTGTGACTGTGGACTACTACCGCCTTGGTGTCTTCGACTGGGACACCAGGAGGGGGACATCCTAAACCCTATACGACCTAAACCCTAGAGGGCGTTCTGTTGGTTTTAGGGGTTTGGGGTCCCTTTGCATCGGGCACTTGGGCAGGTCTTTTACTTGGGATTTCGGGATGTAGATGATACGGGGCCAGCCCGATCAAGTACAGCCAACAGGGCGAAGCTCACCCGAAGCCTCAAGACCTTACACACCAACGCCCTTAACGCTGCACCAATAGTCGTTAACCCCAACCCGAACTGAATTCCCACAACCGTGAATGCTACGGTGGTTTTGGGTCTGGCTCTATTCAGGTCGCGGCACTATTTTCTCGTGTGTGTTTTGCTCGTCTCCCTCGAAGCAAGCAGCAGGATAACACAGCATTCACACATGCAGCAGCGGTACCGCTACCGGCAACAGTCAAAGCGTAAGCATCAGAATCAGGCGGATAAGCGCTGCACCACTGCATTGCGACTCTAGGTGACAGCAATGCCTGCACTACTAGTAAGTAATGAAGAGAGTGTGTATGTTTGGCGCACACACACATACACACATGCATATGTAGTCTGTAGTCATATGTATGTGTATATGTGATTTGTATGTATGTATAAATGTACATATGTATGTGTATATATATACACACACATATACATATACTCATATGTATACATATATGTATATTCATGTATGTATGTATGTATGTATGTATGTATGTATGTATGTATGTATGTATATACGTATATGTGTGTGTATGCATGTGTTCATGTGTATATGCATGTGTATATATATATATATACACATAAATATATATGTATATATATAGAGATTTATACTTATTTATATTTATATATGTATATGTATATGTGTATATGTTTGTTTATGTCTGCACGTATATGTACATGTGTATGTATACGTCTATGCAAATGTACATGTATATGTAGTGCTGCATCCGTACATATGTATACGTGTATAGGTAAAGGTATATGTATATGTATATGTGTATGTGTGAGTATATGTACGTATGTATGTCTGTCTGTCCGTATGTATGTGTGTATGTATGT
>CAJNDV010033270.1:20489-35912 GCA_905221635.1 Symbiodinium sp. CCMP2456
TATTCAACCCTTAGGGTTTAGGGTTTAGGGTTTAGGGGTTTAGGGTTTAGGGTTTAGGGTTTAGGTTTAGGGTTTAGGGTTTAGGGTTTAGGGTTTAGGGTTTAGGGTTTAGGGTTTAGGGTTTAGGGAACCCTGAGGTAACCCTTCAAGGTGCCCGTACAGCCCACCCAGAGCATGGCTTCGAGCCCGCGAGGATGCGGGGTTGGAGCGCCTCACCACGCGCCTCTACCTTGCCAGCCCGAAATCCGGAGGCAGGGCGCAGGGTTTGGGGTTCAGGCTTTGAGGTTTCGGGTGTAGGGTTTCGGGTTGAGGTATTCCTGGCATGGAAGAGCGACTAAGTACGTTGTAGGATTACCGTCTGGCACCTTTTTGTTTTAAGGGATGTACACAGTTGCTGCAAATTACTTCAATTTGTTGTGCTTGTGGTCACGCACTGTTGTTCGACAGGAGACCGGTGAGGTTTCCCCCAGAGAGCAAGGTAACAGCTCCAGACTGTTGGAGTTCAACAAACACACACGAACATGGCGACGGGGTATAAATCGCAGTACTGCGGGTGTCCCAGGTCTTTCGCTGTATACACCTGTCAATCTACCTGGGTTGGATCACGATATTTGCTGGGTCTGGGAGGGCTGCCTGGGATAGTTTTGAAAGAGCAGCAGATCGACTGACCCATAGACCGAGAGATAGAGATCTAGATAGAGATACAGACACAGATATAGGTAGAGGCGGAGGCAGACATAGAAGTGATAGAAATAGAGATATGGATAGACGCTAGAGATATGGATAGATGAATGGATTTATAGATGGATAGACAGATACATACACAGGGTAGGTCGGTGGAAAGATGGATAGACAGATAGACAGATGTGTAGATGGATGGATGGATGGATAGATAGGTAGGTAGACAGATAGATAGATAGATAGATAGATAGATTGAGTGCTTGATTGGTTGTTTGTCTGGTTGGTTGGTTGATCGATTGTTTGTTTGTTTGTTTGTTTGGTTGGTTGGTTGGTTGATTGATCGATAGGTTGATTGATTGATTGATTGATTGATTGATTGATTGATTGATTGATTGGTTCATTGATTCATTGATTCATTGATTCATTGGTTCATTGAATTGATTGATTGATTGATCGCTTGACTGGTTGACTGACTGATTGGTTGAAAGATTGGTTGGTTGATTGACTGGTTGGATGATAGGTTGATAGGTTGATAGATTGATCGATAGGTAGGCAGGTAGGTAGGTAGGTAGGTAGGTAGGTAGGTAGGTAGGTAGGTAGGTAGGCTGGTAGGTAGGTGGGTGGGTAGATAGGCAGGTAGGTAGAATAGACGTATCCATATATGTAACTGATCCAAAGCCAAACGGGTTCAGGCTCTACCAGCAGAGGAGGTCCCTGGTTAGGCGCAGAGCTTCGTCACATGGGTTTTGACAAGGCAGAGGCTTCTCAGACAGGGGTCACGCTGTGGTTCAGGCTGCGACCAGTATACGACCTTCCCATAGGCTCCATAGTAGTTCCGTTTTGTGGTTTATGTTTGGGATTCTATACGGTAATCTCCAAAAAAAACTACTATGGAGCCTATGGGTTAGCAAAAGATCAGTTTAACAAACCTTGGAAAAGCGCAACCCGAAACCCTAAACCCGAAACCCTAAACCCGAAACCCGAAACCCTAAGCCCGAAACCCGAAACCCTAAACCCTAAGCCCTAAACCCGAAAGCGCCTGTAAGAGCCCCAAGCCTGCTTGGAGGTTCATGGGTAGTAAGTAGGGTTATAAGTCCCCTAATATGGGTTATAAGTATAGTTACCCTACAGATAACCCCATTTATAAACCCTCAACCCTAAACCCTACACCCTAAAGCCTGAACCCTAAACCCTAAACCCGAAAGCGCCTATAAGAGCCCCCAAGCCTGGGGAGGAGTCTCGGCTTCGGTTACTGGCACACGTCGGCCAGTAACCTTGCTGAGTGCTCAGGCGCGATTTCGGCACAGCTTTTAACAACTCCCGGTTGGGGGGCCGACTTCAAGACGGGATTTGGGGATAGGTAGGTATATCATGGTATATTGTAGGTTTAGTATATATTCTGACATATGTTTTGATGTAGGGTTTGGGAGGTCAGGGTTAAGACTTTGGCGTGTGCCTTTCAACAAGTCGGGCTTGGGGTTTGGAATTTTCATGCGCAGGATCTAGCTAGCTTACGTCTTTAGGTTTTAGGGTTCGGAGCTGTGTGGTGCCATGGGCGCTTAGGGTCCTGGGTTGTTTACTTAGGGGGGGATCGGGACTTGGTAAGTAGGGTGACCTTGCGACGTGCAAGAATCAGGAAACAGGACTCATGAAAAAGGCCCTGTCATAGTAGGATGCCTTGAAGACTGTAGATCATTCAAGGAGTCGTGGGAATGGGCTACTTTCTTGCTGCCTTACTTACTAAGTGCACTGCTCCTCCGAAACCGCAATCTCTAAGCCACAGCCCAAAATTGTATCAACTATGTACTGTTGTTATAATATGATGCCTATACGCAATCATACTACTGACGGTTCGAAGTTTCCCAAAGCCTGTTTAGCACTTCATCATTTCGGCAGTACGGCCTCGCAGGTTCGACTTCCGGGCTGCAGCTGCTGCTGCTACTAGTACCAATATATTAGGGTTTAGGGTTTAGGGTTTAGGGTTTAGGGTTACTACTACTACGACGACGACTTCTACTACTAGCCCTACCAAGACCCTGCCACGACTACGACGACGACTCCTGCTGAGAGCAGACATACAGCCGTGAAAGCCCTGACAACCTCTAAGCGCCAAACCGTGGCCACTGAAGCCTAAACCCTGATTCGATCCTAAACGCCCTGAGCCTTGGAGGCTATGCCCTCTAAACCTTCGACCCTGCACGCCACGCCGACCCTCAAACCTGGAACCCTGCACCGCAAGAGAACCTCGGGAATCACCATTCGGCGCAGGTGCACGCGCTGGGAAGCATTTGGACATCGAGAGCGGCGACGTTCTTCTCGTAGTTTAGAGTTTATAGGTTTGATTGAACTAGAGTTACTCCAAACCCTAAACTCAAACTTAACCCTAAAGCCTTCATTGCACAATTTTACACATGTGTTACCCATAGGCTCCATAGTCCCGAAAAGGAACTGCCATGGAGCCTATGGGTAACTTACCCTAAACCCTGAACCCCTAAACCCCAAAACCCTAAACCCCTAAACCCTAAACCTCTAAACCCAAAACCCTAAACCCCTAAACCCTAAACCCCTAAACCCCAAAACCCAGAACCCTTCAAGCCTGAACCCCTTTCTAACCCAGCACACTCATAGTCTTGAGCTGCGCCTCGAGGCGCAGCGATGAGTCCAGGGCTGCCAGACTAACAAAGGGTTTGGGTTTAGGGTTTAGGGTTTAGGGTTTAGGGTTTAGGGTTTAGGGTTTAGAGAAACTCGGTGTAAGCCGAGCATCCTCTGGCCTGCGACGAATGTCCAAAGGCCCTTCTGACACAAAGGTCCGTGTGTTTAAAAAAAGACGCCAAACCCCAAACCCTTCAACCGCTAAACGAGCCGTTTTAGGATCCGAAGATGGAGGCCAGGAAAACGGGCTCTGCCCGGGGCCATAGAAGGGTAGGACATGTTCTTCAGGGTTCAGCGGGACATGCTGCGTGAGAGGGTCAATTCGAAAGGGTTTGCAGGGCTCAGTATAGGCTTTTACGGTTTCCTTGACTTCTGAGTAACCGCCCCACCCCCCTGATGCTGCATGTAGGAATTCGATAATCAGTTTGCTTGACATGCCAATGATAGGCTATAATTCCAAGAAGATCTCCCAAAGGCCTCGTCTCATTGTCTAGTTCTACCCTTGCAGCTCGATTTGCAAGGGGGTCCCTTAAACTCTTGGAGTTTAAGGTTAAGGGTTTAGGAACAGCAGCAAGAAGAGCACACCACATCTACCCTTGGTGTAGGGTCAAGCGTGTAGCGTTCAGCCGAGAGTGATGAGACCTCGATGTGATGGCTCATGTACATAGTGGGCACTTGGGATTCAACGCAATCCGCATGGCCCAGTGCGAAGAAAAGTGTTCATGAATAAGGCAACCCTTGCAGCTTTGAGTCGTAAATTGACAAAAAAATCTCCGAGTTAGATAGCTGCAGGGCAACATTCGGCTCCTGCAAAGCAGACTACATACAGTCCCTGTTGCTGCCGAACTAGAAGCATGTTTCAGTTTTCTGGATGGAACATCCTAAACCCTAAACCCTAAACCCCTAAACCCCACTCCGAAACTGCACAGACACTTGAGTTCAGTGCCCACGTGGGACTCGTGGCTATGTTCTTTTGGGGTTTTGAGCAGTACGTGTCCGATCATCTAAAATCTCGTCGTGTGCCTTCGAAATTTGGGCTTTGCTGCCAGGGTCTTCCCTTAAAAGTCCGGCAGGACTCCTGCTAGCACCGCTGCTTACGGACGAAATCTTGCAGTCTCGGTTTTAGGTTTGCGAGCCCTTGAAACCGAATTCCTAAAACCCTAAACCCCCCAACCCACAACAGACCCTGACAAAGGCTGATAAACACGAATTTTGTCCAAGCACCCACATCCGAAAACCCCATTGTAGTTCCTTGTTTTGCTTTGACCAATATTTAGGATCCTATAATGCGCCCTCAAAAAGGAACTAGAATGGACACTACAGGTATACCCTAAAGTCTTGGGGTTAGGGTTGGGGGGATTTGGTCGAAGCCTGAATAGTCGGTAGCGCTATTCCGCAGGGGTCCCTAACAAACTTCTACCAACCCAAAGAGTCCTAAGTACCTATATAGTAGAATGTAGGGCTTCTATATTAGGAATTACTACTATGATTTGGGGAAGTATCCCCCGTAACGGTACGTAGGACCCTTTGGGCAATAGACACCCCAGCTGCCGGGTCGAGAGTTTCTGTTCGAAGTGTTTAGGTTTTACGGTTTTGGGCCCTGACAAGCGCCTAAACCCTAAACCCTAAACCCTAAACCCTAAACCCTAAACCCTAAACCCTAAACCCTAAACCCTAAACCCTAAACCCTACCCTAAACCCTAAACCCCTTTTGAATCCGAACAAGACTGTAGAAGCCGGTTCATGGAGGGATTGGCATTCTGGCAGCTTCAGGGTTGGAGATAAGTCTGGTGGCCACTCTAAACTTTGGACTTCTTCCCTTAGTTCAGGGTGTCCGATTCATGTTCATGGTTAAGGGTTTAGGGGATTAGGACTATGATTCCCCCATACACCCTAAACCCTAAACCCTAAACCCTAAACCCTAAACCCTTAACCTTCCCCCATACACCGCAATTTGGAGAGAGACCGTCAAGACGACTCGGAATTTTGGGGCGCAGCTCACAGCCGAATCCCTCCCTGCCGGCCATGGAGCGGAGGGTTAAACGGTTTAGGGTTTAGGGTTTAGGGTTCAGGGTTTAGGGTTTAGGGTTTAGGGTGGGTGTCGGGTTTAGGGTTAAGGCTTGCGATAAATTACCTGCAGCCCCAGTTCACGTGCCCTCATCCCTTTCTTCGTCGGTGCCCCGGTCCTTCCGGTGGCCTCAGCCCTAAACCCCAAACCCCAAACCCTTAAAGCCTAGCCCCAAACCCTAAACCTAAACCCCTAAACTCTCAACCCTAAACCTAAACCCCTGAACCCGTAAACCCGTAAACCTTAAACCCCAAACCCAAACTCAGGTTTCTGAAGCACCACAATTTCCGTGATCCGCTGGAGCCCAGCATCAGGACCCTCTTGAGGATTATGGTAGGGTTTAGGGTTTGCTAGCCCTAAGCTTCTAGGGTTCTGGGGTTCTAGGGTTTAGGTTTTAGGGTTTTGGGTTCTAGGGTTTAGGGTTTAGGATCTAAGGTTTAATGCTGTCTTTGAAATGGCGGTCCTTTTTCGGGCTATGAGGGGAGGCTTTACAGAATAGATGCCGCAGGAGTGGGGCGTACGTTCGGGTTCCTTATCTTCTGACATTCCCACTTCGTATGTAGATCCTGCATACCTAGCACCACGAGTCAACTGATAATGGAAGTACATTCTACATCCCTAGAGGAGATAGTTCTCCTGCGGCAAGCACCCTCCCCCCATGCCCTACCCTGCTGTTATTGCCACCTCAAGCCCCCTCCACTTTCCCGGTGCTGTGGTGCTCAAATTTGTTGCGCTTGAGGTTCACTTGGGAATTTCAGAGACAGGGAACCTTCATCTAGAATCAACATACTAGGATCCTTACTCTACCTATAGTCTCCATTGTAGTTCCTTTTTGGTGATACCTTATAAAATCCTTAATCTATAAATGGTTAAACCAAAAAAAAGAACTACAATGGAGACTATAGGTAAAGAGTAGCCATAAACCAGCACCCCCTTTCGCTTCGGCCCTTGTGCCCTTCTTTGACTCTGATTGTGGTGTGTTTAGGGTTTAGGGTTTAGGGTTTAGGGTTTAGGGTTTAGGGTTTTGGTTGGATTTTAGGGACTCGGGCTGGGGTTTTGGAGTTTAGCGCTTTCAAGGTTGGTACATGGGCTGGCTTCCTGTGTGCTTAGTGCTCTGAGCCCTCAACATCCCGCGAGTTTTTGAAAATCCTCAGACCTCGTTTGCATGTCCTGAACCATGAACCCCACTAGACCTACACGAAGCTTTCCCTGAACTCTGAGCTCCAAACTCTAAAGCTCTGAACTAGACTCTGCCAGTACACAACTTGACAGTTTAGGCTTTGGGGTCCTGAAGGACCTCCATGCTGAGCTGCCTGCCCTCTCTCCCGTCTGAGACGACTCTTGGCAAGAGAAGGTTGAAGGGCTTTGAGATTTTCGGGTTTAGGGTTTGGCTTTTGAGCCTTGGGTTAATATAGGGGCGTTAAAAGTTAGAATAGGTTTTTGGGACCCATCATACTGTAATTATAAAAAGGAACCCCCAAACAAATTGTATTGGTAATTATTGAGGCCCCTACATTACGGGTTTAGGGGTTAAGGTTTCTTTTATCAGGCTCGGCCCTCATATGATTCCAGCATCCACCTTCGTTTACTCGCCCTTCGGGCCTTTTGCGGGTTCAGGTTGAAAGGGGGGTTGGAGAATTTGATTCGGGATTCTGTAGTTCCGGTTTTGAGGTTGAGGGTTTAGGCATCTATCGAAGATCATTTTTTTTTGTTTTTTCCGGGGGGGGGGGGGGGGGGNNNGGGCTTTAGGGTTCAGGGTGTAGGGCCGGCATGCGTTAGGATTTACCGGCTTTAGGCCAGGGGTTCAAGCGTTCATCCGTTCAGGCTGGTGCCTTTGCTGACGGCCTATTGGGTTGGGGTTTCTAGTTCCGGTGGGCCAGCACAGGACTGAATGTTGACGGATTTCAGTGCTCTACTTGGGCCCGAGCTCTACTCCAAGCCCCTAAAGTTCAAATCCTAAACCCTAGATCTTAAATCCTGAACCCCCAAAACACTCAAGCCTAAACTTTACATCCTAAACGCTGAACCCTCAATCCTAAACTTTAAATCCCAAAATGTGTAGTTTTCTAAATTAGGGTCCTTTTTTGGGTCCCCCATATACTACGGCACCCTGAAAAGAAGATCCTAATTTAGAGAACTACCCCAATCCACAAAGCTGTATTTGGGATTGACTTCTCAGACGTGGCGCTTCGTTTTTTGGTAGCATGGCTTAAGGATAGCTCAGATGAAGATGGGGGTTTGGGGTTTTGGGGGTTAGGGGGTTTGGGGTAGGGGTTTGGGGGTTTAGGGGTTTGGGGGTTTGGAGTTTAGGAGTTTAGGGTTTAGTGTTCATGGTCAGAAGCCGAAGGGTCCGAAATGTGAGCCACCAGGTATGCGGTTTAGGATTCTAGGAATGACTAGGTGACTAGCATCGGTAGGCTAGTAACGGCTACTTTCGGTTGAGGAGCATACAAGTTAGAGGTATATGGACTGTTAATAGTTAATAGTGGTCCGATGGAGATTTACGTTAACGTCGAAACCCCCTAAACCCTGAACTCAAAGGGGATGGCTTTCAGCTTATTGCACGTGATGTGGGTTTCTGTAAAGACTGGCAAGATCCGCTCCAACCGCCTTTGCATAGAAACTTACAAAAATAGTAATGTCTCACCTTCCCCGAAACCCTACGTATTCTAATGATAAGGCCCCGTTTATACTGACCCCTGGCGGAATCAACACTTTCAGAACCCTTTAACGGAATCCTATCCTAGCTATGAAGGCGCCTGGATTCATCCTAGTGCTCAGCTTACAGGCAGTCGAAGACCTCAGGCCAAGCTTTTGAGGGACCCCCCAGATTCTCATTGTTTGCAGCTGTGTTATGATGACTATCACTGTTATTGTTATGTCTATCATTACTGTTGTTGAAGCTATTCGTATTGCTATTGCTATTGTTGCTGTTATTACTACACGTATTGTTATTTTAACTATGTTTGTGTTGGTTGCTGTTATTGTCTTCATGTTTATTACCGTTGTTGGCACGAGTATGATTGCTACTATAACAGAAGATGTAGTAGCAGTATTCGCACTTCGCCTGACTAACAGTAGTAATATTAAATATTGTGAGAAGGTTTAAATATTATGCTTTTCAGTATTTCAGTTTCTTTATAGGATCCTCCACACAGCAGTTGCTGGGCCGGCGACCGTGCAGAAATTTGAGCGGGGTGTTGGGGACACTTCTTTCATTCAGGAGCAGCCACTCGCCTTAAGCTCCAGCGCCGGAAGTGGTGTTTTTTTGTTGTGTGGCCGCTTGCCTTTTTTAGACCTGCTGCCGTACACCAGCCGTTTTGTGTCGCTGAGGGGCTGCGGGGCGGCCGCCGAGCAACAAAAAAAAAAAACACCCTGGGCCGGCCGGAGCACCCCCGGCAGCTACGGCCCCGCCGCCGTGAGTGAGCGTGCGGGGCGGCCGCGGAGCAAAATAAAAACAAAACACCCGGGGCCGGCCGCGGTGGTGTTGTTTTTGCTCCGCGGCCGCCGGGCAGCCAGCCAGCAGCACAAAAAAAAAACCGTGGGCAGGGGAAAAGCCGCGGCCGAGGCCGGTCAGGGTGGGTTTTGTTTTTTTCAGCAGCCAAAAAAAAGACATTGTGGGCGGTGGAAAAGGTGCTCCGCGGCCGCCCCGCAGCCGGCCAGCAGCAACAAAAATCATTGTGGGTATTAGCGGAAACGGTGTTTCTTTTTTCGCTCCGCGGCCGCTCCGCAGCCCAGCAGCAAAAAAGAAGCTGTGGGCAGGGGAAGAGCGTTTCTTTTTGCTTGGCGGCCGCCCCGCAGCCGGCCAGCATAAAAATTCCACCCTGGTTTTAGGAAAAGGTGATTTTGTGGGCTCGGAGGCCGCCTGGGCACCAACGAGCGGCTACAAAAAACAGAAAACACCACTGGCCCAGCGGCCAGAGAGCAAAAATCTTTTAGAACCCAGTGGCAGCGGCCAGGAGCAAAAAGGCAGCAGAACAAAAAAAACAAAACCCTGGCCCTCCAGAGGCTATCTTGTACATCGAGATCGAGGTTAGGATTCCGCCGAGAATCCCAAACGACGGACCTCTTCTCTTCTATCATAACATTAATAGACGGTGCTTGCATATTGTGGCTTGTACCAGTGTTATGTTCGCATGTGACTATTTTTGTATTATCGTAGATATTCTCTATCATGACATGTCACTAGCTAGTTATGTTTATTGCTCGTGTTTGCTGGTGTTGTTTTTATGATTACGGCTATGGTTATGATCATGATAATGATGATCACTACTTCTAAGGTTATTGTTGTCGGTTGCCGCACATGAACTGACAAGAATTTTGTCCCGAGTTACCTCACTGTTGCTGCGGCCCCTGTTCAAAGCATTCTTTGTTACAAGAGGCATTATTTCCTCAAGCTTGCATGTGTTTATCAGATTGTCACTTGGGCTAAGCGACGCACGTCGACTTTCCGAGGTAGAAACGTTTGCAGTTTATCTTGGAGCACCCATTAGTCACTGGTCTTCTTAACGTTGGAGTTATCTGTGTCTCCCGAGAGAGTCTCCCATAGCATCATGCAGAATGACCGTTTCTTTGTCCGCCTGTGCGCATGCATTGTACTATGCATATCAGTTAATTATGTCATGTATGTGGTGTATGTATTTGCGTATGTATGTATGTATGTATGTATGTATGTATGTATGTATGTATGTATGTATGTGTGTGTGTATGTGCGCATGCATTTTGATGCATGCATGCTTGCAGGCAAGCATGGGATTGTGTAAAGTTGATTGTATGTATGTATGTGTGTGTGTATATGTATGTATGTATGCAGGCAGGCAGGCAGGCAGGGAGGGAGGGAGGGAGGTATAGGTATAGGTATAGGTATAGGTAGAGGCATAGGCATAGGCATAGGCATAGGCATAGGCATAGGCATAGGCATAGGCATAGGCATAGGCATAGGCATAGGTATAGGTAGGTAGGTAGGTAGGCATGTATGTATGTGTAAAGGTGTGTCTGCACATGTATGCAAGCAGGCATGCATGCATGTACGTGTGCATGTATGTATGAGTGCATGAATGGGGGGCCGTACATATCTATGAACGTATGCATGCATGCGTGTAAGCATTCATGTGCTCATGTATATATGTATATATGTCTGTGTGTATGCATGTGTGTATGTATGCGCATATGTGTGTATGTATATTTATGTACATGTATGTGTGCGTGTATGTGCATGTGTATCTGTACGCGTATGTGCATGTGTGTGTATGTGTATGCATGCATGCATGCCTGCATGTATGTATGTATGTATGTATGTATGTAAGTATTTATGTATGTATGTATGTATGTATGTATGTATGTATGTATGTATGTGTATGTATGTATGTATGTACGTATGTATGTATGTGTGTATGTACGTATGTATGTATGTATGTATGTATGTATGTATGGATGTATGTATGTACGTGTGTATTCATGTATGTGCGTTTGTTTATGTATGTGTTCGCATGCATGAATAAAGGTATGCATGTATGCATGCATGCATGCATGAATGCGTGTACGCATGTTATCTCCAAACACGGGTGCTTGGAGCACAGATCACGAATCACGAGCATCAGACATGACAGAAGTCCTACTGTTTGTATGCATTGCTGCTGGGTTCAGTTGATGCATGCTCTATAGGCAGCGGTTGTGTGTTGCTGGGTCGTCAAATGTCGTCTAAAGTATATTGTGCCGTCCGACACAGTTGTGAGATGTGTGTATATACATATGTATATATACATATACATGTATGCTATATGTGTGCGGTTCACATGTTACTTTTGACTGATAATGCGTTTGTGTTAGCTTGCTGACCCCGCACAAAAAATGCAGAGCCAACATGGTACATCTGAAGCGAACATGAACTGTGGTCCTTGAACCACGATGACGGGCGTGCTGGGGTTTTTTATTTTCTGAAACTCTCACAAGTCTGGCCGCAGTCTCAGGATTTATCCCATCCACGTGGCAGCGCGTATGGCTGATGTGGAGGCCATGTTTCTTAATGTTTGTCCTTCCTTGACCGATAATCTGCGGAATGGGCCAACCTCAAGTTCGTTTATGAGGTGACTGGAAGCCCTGTCTGCGCAGAAAACCCCAATCCTTTGGGTTTGGTGTTCAGTGTTTTATCTTGTGGTTGCTGGGCACTTTGAAGCCATAGTGACCAGATGACGACGAGACTCCTCGATCGTAGCCTTAATCATAAGGGATTGCACCGAACCACAAGCCTGAAACCCAAACCGTACTAGACCCCCCAACTACCCTCCAAAACAACCTCAACTCAATACCGATTATCAAGGAACATAAGGGCTCCATTAAAGGGTACTTGGGGGGTGGTGGTAAACTCTAAACCCCAAGCGTTGAACCCAATCCGCTTGCTTGGAGCCATACATCTCGACAACACAACCGTAGCTTCAAACTCTCTGTTTGACGTGCTAGGGTCTCTTTTCTAGGGGTTCCTTAAAGGCATCTATAATGGTTTCTATAAGGGTACTATAAGGATTATATAAGGGTTGTTATCTAAATTGGAGTCCTTTTTGCCGCAGGATCAAGAGGTCTAGAGTTTCGCGGTTTTCGGATCTTGGTAGTTGATCTTTAATGTCCCAGAAATGTGGATACCATCGCATCCTACCGTATGCCCGCAAGCCTGCTCATAAATTTTGCAATTACGGGACTCAAGCGCAACGTCCCCTCCCCCTGAGTTGTTCAGATTTGCACTGCAACATGTTGCGGGTCCTCTTGAGTCTTGAGCCCTCCACCCTTCTGAGTCTTAAGCAAGTGAACGTGTTGGGCACTCTCATTCCGAACTTCCAAACTCACCACACTTAATGCCTCCTGTTCGGAGCCATTGCCACAGTGGTCAATAATTCTGACATTGCTATGAAGGAGCATCTTCAAAGCACCTCTACCCAACTATTGTGGTTTGAAATTTCCGTGGGTATCGAGTCCCTAGGCTTGCTGAAGATGGGGTTGGACCATGATATCGAAAGAATCAAGGATTTCAAGATTCAGGGGCCTCTGCTTTAGCTTGTTGGCGAAACCTTTGCCCAATCTTAGCCTTTAGCATCGCGGAGGCCCTAGCAAGTAAAGCTACTTGTAGAATTCAGACGTTTCCCTTATACCCTAAACCCCTAAACTCTAAACCTTAAATCCTAAACCCTATAAGCTGTGCACGTGTAGCCTTAATCCCCATAAGAGTCAGGCCCCAAGACCTGCTTGGAGCATCATGGGAGGCGGTATCAGTGACTAGTCTTGCAAGAGTAGGGTTTCGGGTCTGTCATATATATATATATACAGATATACATATATACACATACACATACACATATATCTATCTATCTATCTATCTATCTATCTATCTATCTATCTATCTATATAGAGAGAGAGAGAGAGTTGTAGCTATACTCATATCTGGAATTGGGGTGCTTGGAACCTTACTTACTGAACACCCCATGCCCCGAGCCCCACAGAGTCTAAAAGCATGGAGGTGGTCCGGCTTCTTCTGAAGGACGGGCAGGGTTTAGGGTTTAGGGTTTAGGGTTTAGGGTTTAGGCTCCCAAATGGGGGCTGTTGGATATCAAGGGGACCTACTATAGTCGGGGTTTTGGCTATCCTGAAATTCCAATCTGCGGCAAGCTGTGTCGGCAGAATAGAAGCCCGACGCAGAGTGAATGGTCCTTTGAAGTGAAGGCGCAATTCTTCACAAAACTCTCCCTGCTTTCGGGGCAACCCCAAACCCTCACCCCTAGACTAGCGAAGCTTTGTGGGTCTTGGGCTGAAACGTTTCAACCAAAGCCCAAAGCCTGAAAACGCGGGGAAGGATCCCCTATGAGCCGTCCCTGAAGAGGCGCGCGCAAAGCCAGACTCAGTGGCACGTTAAGCTTAGGTTCTATATATCTATTCTTCCTGAATACGATAATCCCATGTGATCTCTGTACTACCCAAAAGGTTCACCCAGTTCACCCCTAAGCCCTAATCCCTGCACTACGTATCCAAAAAGTTCACCTAGCACAGCTCCCGCAGATTCCCCTAACTCTGCGAAATATGTCTGGGGAGGCTAAAGCTTAGGCGGCTGGGGAGCAAACCAAACCCGGAACCCGAACAAAAACCTCAGGGTTGAGGGTTTAGGGGTTTAGGGGTTTAGGTAGCCCTGCACCCCCTTGCGGAGCCTGTCTGCGTCGGGGGGTTTCTTTGGTCCACGTGCATTGAAAGACCCGATTTTCCCCACCCCTGTACGTGCAGCCTCCACGCTGCCAAATGCCTGTGTGCCCATGTCTCCGACAGATACCGAAACAGAAAAACCATCACCGGCTCAGAAAGGCTGTGCGAACCCTCCCGACCAGGAGCGCGCCGACCCAGGGCAGAAAACCTCTGCCGGGCGATCCCCTGCCGAAATCGCTTTCGAGAGCGATGCCAAGCTGATGTTGGTTCGTCGTTCCAGTGAGCAAATTGGGATTCAGGTCTCAGGGTTGAAGTTTTTTCGGACATGTGGAGATTGGCTTTACAAGCTTTGTTGTCGGCATTTGAGCGAAATCCGCAAAGCTTTCCCGGCTTTCCCTGCGGTGCGGATGAACATCTAATATGCAGGGAGGCTCACCTGCTGAAAGTAGCTTAGTAGTAGTAGTGGGCAAAGCAGGTATCTCAGAACCTTCCAGACACGGCGGTTAAGATTTCTTCAGAGGCCCAACAGGCACATAGAGTATTCCAAGACACACAGAGCATCCTACCTTCGGATATTTCGAGGCCCCGATGAGCGGGATTCCGAAGAGCTCATTTGTGAGAATCCTCATGCCTATGCGGGGTCTCTCTCTCTCTCTCTCTCTCTCTCTCTCTCTCTCCCTCCAGCATGAACGCATGAGCTTTGTATCCTTCAGCCTGCGCACTAGCCCTGGCCTTGAATCCCAACTTGGTAATACTGTGGAATCCTAAGACGGTGGCAGGGTTGTCGCATTCGCTTGAGCACTCCGCAACGTCTCAATCTTCAACTTGAATCAGATCATCCTTGGAGGTTCATGGGTAGTGATAAGTAGGGATATAAGTCCCCTAATATGGGTTATAAGTATAGTTACCCTACTTATAACCCGACTAAGTAACGCACAGAACTTCAACCCACCCTCCCCCCATCTCAGCAGCGCAGGCCGCCTTCCTTCGCGAGGTTACAACCTACCTTAAGAACCCAAACCCACTTTTTTGTAGGTTCTTATTACAAACCCTAATATGGGATTTATAGGGACCCTACAAAAAAGTAGGTTTGGGGTTCTTAACGTAGATTAGATTCTGTCTCTGTGCCGCAACTGCATCCCAGGACAAGTTTGGCTCTCACCGCGAGGTTGGCGAATTATGGTTCTTCAAATTAGGGGTCAGTTTTTTGCTATGGTTTGATGATGTTTCGGATTTTCGCATGAAGCGCCTGCATCTATTTATGTGTGGGGGCCTGTTGGAATGAACGTTAAACCCTGAACCCTAAACCCCAAAAACCGTTAAACCCTGAACCCTAAAACCCCAAAACCCTAAAACCCTTAAGTCCCAACACCCCGTAAACCCTAAACCGAAGCGCCTGCGTGATGCGGACTGCAGGGTTGCCGTGTAAAGTTCACACCGGACCGCAGCGGCCCGAAACCCTGGGTTTAGGGTTTAGGGTTTAGGGTTTAGGGTGCCTTGAAGGGGTTTAGGGCTTAGGGTTTAGAGGGTGCCTTGAAGGGGTTTAGGCCACTATATTATTGTTGAACTCCGCCTTCCTTTTCAAGGACATGTGTCGTCACGACATGTCACGTTCGAGGCCGGCAAGAGCCTTAGGACAGATGGTAGGTCTAAACCAGGAAGCATGCTCAAAGCATGTGACGGTAGACACCATCGACGTTCTGCGTGTGTGTAGGAAAAGGGTAGGAGCCCGTAGTGCATGGTGCTCTTTGAACCCCTGTCTCCTGGCTGCACAAATCGAGAAGTATACCAACCTGGAATTGGTGGTTAAGGCCACCGCGATCTTTCAATAGGTTATGACC
>CAJNDV010033271.1:5126-15298 GCA_905221635.1 Symbiodinium sp. CCMP2456
ACTTGGAGGATCATGGGACGTAGTAGCTGTGGTTATAAACAAGGTAGCCCCACGTCTAACCTTCTTTACTAAGTCCCATGATCCTCCGAGTAGGGATAGCCCTTCGGAGATAGTCAATTTTTGGTCCCCTAAGCTCTAAACCCTACGAGGCCTACTGGGTCCCCGAAGCCCCAGGCTATCCAGTCCAAACCCGGCACCTAAATCATTCGGTAGGTGCTGAATCCCCATCCCCTAACACCGGATTCCGGGTGCCCCAAAATAGATCCGAAAAGCGGACCCCAATGTAGAGAACTGCCCACAAGTTGGCGAGGAACTGTACCGGAATGCCTACAACCTTGTCTTGCACAAGCCGCGAGCCTGCAGTTTAGGGTTTAGGGTTCAGGGGTGTAGGTTTTAGGTGGGGTTTAGGGTTCAGGGGTTTAGGGTTTAGCGGTCTCGGTTTCAGGGGCTACTTGGAGGATCATGGCACTTAGTAACTAGGGTTATAAGTAAGGTAACTAGACTTATAAGCAATTATACCCCCAATTAAGGTAGTTATAACCTTATACCTACTAAGTCCCATGATCCTCGAAGTAGGGTTGAGGGGTTAGAGTTTAGCATGTGGGTCGGGTCATGGGGCTTCTTCAAGGCTGCTTTGTTGTTTGAGCATCAAACAAGACACAGGCCCTTGGAGGTTGATGGGTACTGGAGCTATAATTTTTTTAATATGGGTTATAGCTATAGTTATCCTACTTATAACCCTACTTATGACTGCCCATGAACCACCAAGTACCATAACCCTAAACCCGTAAACCCTAAACCCAAAACCCTAAACCCTAAACCCCTAAATCCTAAGCCCAAAACCCAAAGCCCTAAACCCTCAACCCCTCAATCCCTAAATCCCGAAACCCCCAAAACCCTAAACCCTAAACCCCTGAACCCCCTAAATCCCCTGAACCCCCCAGCTGCCCTGTCTGCAGCAATCGTTCAACCGCCTTCCACCGGACGGTCAGGAAGTGAATCCCCAACCCTGAGAGCTGGTTTAGGGTTTAGGGTTTAGGGTCTGGGGTTTAGGGTTTGGGGTTTGGGGTTTAGAGTCTAGGATTTAGGATTTAGGGTTTAGAGTCTAGGGTTTAGGGTTGGTGGCGCAGAACCCGCCAGTGAAGCGGGCGCCCATGTACACAGTGGCCATCACAGTGGCCCTAGAGTGTTACGTGGTGTCAGAGGCACCAGAATATGCCAGAGCCATGTGCTGGGTCATGCTGCTCATGGTTTACTGCTGTTTGCGAGCCGATGACGTGCAGGGTGTAAGCCAGAATCCATGGAGCTTTCGGCCGCAGGTTTCAGAGCAAAGCTTGGTCGTACCAAAACAACAGGTCCCGACCGTCGCTGCAAGGAAGTTCAGATGTTCGTGCGTCACTTGACAGGCCTCTCGGGTAATGACTGGTTGCGCACCGGGTCTAGGGTTTAGGGATTAGGGTTTAGAGTCTAGGGTTTAGGGTTTAGGGTTTAGGGTTTAGGGTTTAGGGATTAGGGTTTAGAGTCTAGGGTTTAGGGTTTAGGGTTTGGAGTCCAGGGTTTAGGGCTCTTCAGAGTCCAAAATGCTCTTAACCTCAAGCTCTAAGCGCTGATGCTGCCCAATGCTACTTTGTTTTGCTTCGTCACTGGCAGCGTTCATGAATCGGTAGCATGCCCTAAGCCCCAAGCCCTAAACTCCATAAATCCTAGACCCGAAACAGCCAACCCGAGACCCTGAACCCTAAACCCTAAACCCTAAACCCTAAACCCTAAACCCTAAACCCTAAACCCTAAACCCTACACCGTTAAACCTTAAACCCTGGACCCTAAACTTGCAAGGGAGGAAGTCAAAGGTTCAAGCCTTTGTTGTTCAGCTTTCGGTTTGGGGTTTAGAATTTAGGGTTTAGGATTTAGAGGTTTAGGGGCTTGGGGTTTAGGGTTTAGGGGTTTAAGGGTTCAGGGTTTAGGGGTTTAGAGTTTTGGGTTTAGGGCTTAGAGCCCCCAACTTCCCACCTTAGGCCTAAATCCTGCACTCCGTTAGGCATTCAAGGGCCGTGTGCGGTTTATAGTGTGTCTTGGGATCCATATCGCAGGTTTACCCTAGACCCTGAACCCTCAACCCCAAATCCTAAACCCTAAACCCGTTGGTGTCCACGGGGGTTTACAGATTCAAGAGGGGCGTATTGGTTGAGGGCTTTGGGAACCAGGGGATGTTGCAAGTACGGTTTTAGGGTTTAGGGTGGAGTTATATGCAGGATTACTTCACTCTGCTAGGGCAGTTGTAAGCCCCCCGTACAACCTTCTCACAGACAGTCCGAATAAGTCCTGACAAGCAGTGGACCAAGGTACGGGGAGCTTCTGTACAACGGCGTCCAGGCGACGAAGGGGGCGTGCATCGCAGTTGCACGTCTGAGAAATCTTGGTCTCTTCAGTTTAGGGTTTAGGGTTTAGGGTTTCGGAAGCCAAAAAAATCCTGAACCCTAAACCCTACAGCTACCGAGAGCGATTGAGAGCACATCCCCTGCTCATGCGAGTCTTCCGAGAAGCGATGTTGCCGACTGCAAACGTCCTCCTCCTTAAAGGCCTTCATCTTGTTATCCCTTTAAGTGCGAGGGCGTAGGGTTTAGGGTTTAGGCCTTAATCTTGGGATCAAGGGCCTTCAGTCTCTTCTGGTCTGGATGAGGAGACACGACGGGGGATTGCCGGCGGCAACGATACGCAGATACTTCTGCAGCAGGTGCTGGACCACGTTGATCATGTCTCTATGGCAGAGGTTTAGGGTTTAGGGTTTAGGGTTTAGGGTTCAGGGTTTAGGGTTTAGGGTTTAGGGTTCAGGGTTTAGGGTTTCGGGTAGTGAACTGCACAGCAGGGCTGTCGCAGAGCTTCAGCATGAAGAGCTGGAAGATGCGTACAAGTCCTGCAGGCTGCGGGGAATGTCTGCGGTTTCGGGTTTAGGGATTTACCGCGGTTTAGGGTTTAGGGTTAGGGATTTACTGCGGTTTAGGGGTATCCGAACCCACACCCTAAACACCGAAAAGTATCTTCAAACAAGCCAGAAGCCTGAATCCTAAACAGGTATCGGATTAATCTATGCCTTAAGGTAGGGCTTCTCTCAAATCCATGATTGGGATCTCGGTAGGATCTGGGAAGGGTTGCAAAAGGGTTCTACGAGGTGCGCGAAGGGTGTTCAGAAGGATTTCGAGTTTATTTTTGTTTTGTTGGGAGGGTTAGGAAACCCTAAACCCTAAACCCTAAACCCCCTAGGGTTTGGGGTTTAGGTTTCGAGGGTTAAGGGTTTCCTGGGTTTACCGAGGCCGTTCCGGGTTGAAGGTTCAGGGTCCCAGACCTCGAGGGCTCGTGACAAACTCCGCACCCTGCTTGAAGGATCCGTGGATGTACCTAAAGGGTTTAGGGGTTTAGGCTTTAGGGTTTGGGGTGTTTAGGGTTTAGGGTTTGGGGGTAGGGTTTAGTTTCGGGTCTGGGAGAAGGGGTTCCTTTAAGGGTACTCTTTGAAGTCCATCATAAAGGTTCATGCGACTGAGTACCCGGGTCGCAGGGTTCCTGTTAAGGGCATCACAAGGTTCTGTAATGGGTTCCTGCTAAGGGTTTAGGGTTTGTTTAAAGGTCACAGGACCCAATAACTAGGGCAACGGTAACTATACTTACAATGAGGTATAACGCCAGCTAGAGTACTTATGACTGTACTTACTAAGTCCCATGAACCTCGAGTAGTGAGCAACATGCAGGTAGTGCTACAAGCACCATGGATTTAGTAGGGTTGGAAGGGTGTAGGATTTATGGCTTAGCTTCCGATTTAGCGCTAGAAGTTCAGGTTTGTTTTTTATACGCAATTTAAGGATTCCACTAGGGTTTAGGGTTCAGGTTTCCATTGCCTCAAACCATATTCAGGAGCCCCCTGCATCTCAAGAATACTCCGCAAAAAGAAATGGTATCCAAAGCCATGGAGCTCTTCAAGGAACTCTGACAGGAGCCCGATCCTTTGAGTATGAACGTTAACTCCCAAAGCCCATTCGTAAACCCTAAACCCTAAACTCTAGGCCTTTCTGAGCAACTCTTACAGAATCATCAAACTAACCCTGGAAGAAACCCTTAAGCTTCCCGACATACCCGAAATCCTAAACCCGTATCGTAACTCTTATAGAGCCCTTTAAAGACCTTCAAAGGAAGGCCTTAAACCTCCCCGGCATGCCCCAGAGCGTTGTCGCGGATCACTTGAAGATCGTTGCGCAAAGCTGTGTGGATTGCACTGGCCTCGGGTTCCTTGAGGGGATTCGTATGAGGGTTTGGGACTCTTTACATGGGTGGTTGTCAAAATTATGGTCCCTTTTTGGGTCCTTATTATAATACGGCACCTATTATTTAGGGTACCCCAAAAGGGCCCATAATTTTGACAACTACCTACATGGTTTTTCAGGGCTTTAGGGTTCTTTAAGGGCTCCTTTAAGGGGTTTGTAAGAGGGCTTTATCGGATTTGTATGTGGGCGATCGTGACAACCATCGTCCCTTTGGGGCAACGTATATAATTCCACTCTTGATATGGCACCTTATAGTTTGGGAACCCCTAAACCCTAAACCCTAAACCCTAAGCCCTAAACCCTAAGCCCTAAACCCTAAGCCCTAAACCCTAAACCCTAAACCCTAAGCCCTAAGGCCTTATAGTTTGGGAACTCAAGAAGCCCGGGCCCAAGAGTTGACAACCATCCATACGGTTGTAGTAGGGGCCTTAAACCCTAAGTCCTTCGGTTCAGGGTTTAGGGTTTAGGGTTTAGGGTTTAGGGTTTAGGGGACTTAGTAAGTGGGCAAGAAGTAGACTTATAAGTACCCTAATAGGGATCCTAAGTGGGTTTCTGAGACTTATAACTCTATAAAATAATTTCTTAATTACTAAGTCCCCCGACCCTCCAAGTAAGCCCCAAACCACAAACCCAAAACCCTAAACCCTAAACCCTAAACCCTAAACCCTAGACCCTAGACCCTAGACCCTAAACCCTAAACCCCAAACCCTAAACCCACAAACCCAAAACCCTTAACCCCCAGAGGTTGGGATCTTCAGGCCTTACCCTAAACTTAAGGGTTTAGGGTTTAAGGTTTAGGGTTTAGGGTTTAGGTTTAGGGTTTAGGGTTTAGGGTTTAGGCTTGGTTTAGGCTTTGGGGTTTGGGGTTTAGGGATAGGGGTCTAGGGTTTAGCGGAAACCCCGAACCTCAAAAAACGCAATAACACTAAACCCCTTAGACTTTAGAACCTAAAAACCCCAAGCCCTGAACCCTAAACCCTAAAAACCCTAAAAACCCTAACCCCTCAAAACCCTTTTAAACCTTAAATACAACCCGAAACTAGAACCCCAAGATCCTGAACGGTCAAACCCCCCCAGGGCCCCAAGCCCTTAAGCAATGATACGTAAGCCCCGAGAACGTTTTAGGGTTTAGGGTTTAGGGTTTAGGGTTTAGGGTTTAGGGTTTAGGGTTTAGGGAACCCAAAAGTTGGAAACCCACTAGCCTCAATCCTTAAGAGTCATATATAGGGATTCCCAGCACTAATTGTCCTTAATCCGGTTTCCAACTTTTGGGGGGTTATTATATGACCCGGCACTGTACGGCTCAGGGCTTCGGATTGAGGGGTTTAGGGATTTCGACAGGGTCTAGGGTTTAGGGTTGAGGGGTTTACGGTGTTCGGGTAAAGACACAGCTCTGAAAACTTAGATTGTACATCCCCGTATGTTTCCTGTATGTTTTGGACGATTGTCTGCCTCAAGACAACTCGAAATTATGTGACCCGTACATTACGGTTGAACCCCCAATACAGTACGTTAAGTACTCTGACGGCTTTGGGCCTAAGGGGTTTCTTGAACCAGGAGCTTGCTAAGCTGCTAAAGCTGAAATTCAGCTACGAGCTTGACTACCCTAAACCCTAAACCTTTTGACAGACTTTCAGGGTTTAGGTTCTGAGGTTCAGCGTGTAGGATCTAAATGACCCTAAACCCTAAACTCAAGGCATAGACCGCTTCGACAGCAAACCCTAAACCCGAAACTCCAAAATCTAATCCAACCCTGAACCCTAAACCCTAAACCCAAACCTTACACCCTGAACCCCAAAACCCAAACCCGAAACCCTAAACGTAAAATCCAAAGCCAAAAGCAGGTAACCCAAAGCCCAAGACCAAAAACCCTAAGCCGAAACCAAGGCCCAGACGACCGACTGTTGGAAGAGCTGCGGCGCTCGCATGCTTTTGGGTTTAGGATTTTGGGGTTCAGGGCTGAGAGTGCAGGGTATCGGGTTTAGAGTTTAGGGTCTTAGGCCGTTGCTCATGGACCTATTGACCTATTTACGGGCCCTATACTCTTTAAACCCTAAAACCCCGGATTGTTAGACTCCATATGCTGTTTTGGTAGATTGCCTTGGGAGATTACTTTGTGCTTTGCAGAGTCTTCGTTTCGATGTCATGCGGCCTTGTTTCCAAAAAGTTTACTTGCGGGGGTTGCAGATTTGGCCGACAATTTCGACTTCTTTGGGGCTTTATGCAGACAGCGTAGTGAAATCTAACAAAGGAGTATCCTGTAAATCATGCACGGCTTCCATGTTATGGTTTTGTGTTTAAGAAGGAGTCTTCTTTACGTAAGAGGTATTGAGGTGTCATTGTAATTATCGAAGAAGAGCGTCAACAAAAGGCCCTATCCTCAAACCCTAAACCCTAAACCCTAAACCGAACACTGAACCCCAAGCCCAAGCCTCCATGCGAGCCAGGAAGAAGCAGTGGGACGACCATAAGACAACGATGGCAGGGAGCTTGGTCCAGCTGAGGTCAGTTGGTTGTTGAGTTCCCCTACTTGGAGGATCATGGGACTTAGTGACCGGGGCGATAGGTAAACTTACTTAGAACTCCAATTACGGTACTTATAACTTTGCTTACTAAGTCCCCTGATCCTCCAAGTACGGAAGAACAGACAGATCGGTTTAGGTAAACCCTAAGCCCTAAACCCTGAACCCTAAACCCTAAACCCTACTCTCTACATGGAGGGTCATGGGACTTCGTAAATAGGGTTATAAATAAGGTAAGTATACTTATAAGTAATTACAACCCCAATTAAGGTAGTTCTAACCTTATTTACTAACCCATGACCCTCCAACTAGAAGGGGTTCTTGTAAAAGGGCTGGGGTTCTGGGCTTTGTCTATTCCCCTCAAAGCAATAAGAAAGATCTTTCGAAAGCCTGTTTTTTGACCTTGCAGAGCCTCGAAAGCATCCGACACACCCTGTGAACCCTGAGCCCTAAAGCCTAGTCTTTAGAGAACACCTGATCTGCAACGAAGCCCATATCAGCAACCCTAAACCCTAAACCCTAAACCCTAAACCCTAAACCCTAAACCCTAAACCCTAAACCCTAAACCCTAAAAGCTAGATCGCCACAAAAGGAGAGTCAGCAAAGTGGGCTTGGGGGCTTTGGGGTTTAGTGAGGCTTCAGGCTTCAGGAGTTCAGGGTTTAGGGTTTAGGGTTTAGGGTTTAGGGTTTAGGGTTTAGGGTTTAGGGTCTAGGGTTTAGGGGTTGAGGGTTAGTGTTTAGGGTTCTCCAGGCCTCGAGAGCTTTAGAGTTTAGGATTTAGGGTTTAGGGCTTTATGGTTTAGGGTTTGGGGCTTTAGAGGCTTTATGGTGTAAGGTTTAGGGCTTTAGAGGCTTTATCAGAGCTGTACTGAGCTTCCAAGCGTGTTGAAAGGCGTCGTATGCCAGGACCTTGGCATTCTAAGGACTAGGGTGTGGATGATGGCAACCTTAAGCCGGAAAACTTTAAACATTGACCCCTAAACCCTAAACCCCAAACCCTAAACCCTAAACCCTAAACCGGAAAGCTTTAAACATTGGCTTCTGAGCCTTCGGAAACCCTAAACCCTAAACCCGAAGCCGGAAAGCTTTAAACATTGGCTTCTGAGCCTTCGGTCCGAAGCCGTAAGTCCTTTACCATGGACCCGGAGCCATACATCCCATTAGGGTTTAGGGTTTAGGGTTTAGGGTTTAGGGTCTAGGGTACTTTTATCGGCTGGGTCTACTGAGCCTCAAGGGACGAAGCCTCGGCACTAAGGAGCACGGGTTCGTGTCCAGGGTTTCGGGTTTGGGGTTCGTGAACCCTAAACCCTAAACCCTAAACTAAGGTTCAGGGTTCAGGGTGTAGGGTTGAAGGTCGAGGGTTGAGGGCGTAGGTTTTGGGGGTTTGGTAGGATTTAGTGACGACGTGGTGGATTTGGAGTTTGGGGCCTACCTGATGCACAGCTTTTCTAGTTCTTCTGTAGCTATAGCATAGAAAACCCCAAAGCCGCCAAAGCCTTGCTTGTTTTTTTTTCGGGGACCCAAAAAGGACATAAGCATAAGCATTCTACTGGGATATCACTACCTTATTGGGCTTGGTTATAGGGGGTTTGTCTGGGATATTACTGTCCTAATTTTTGCTTATGTGCTTTTTTGAATCCCTATGTTTTTCTCCGACCGTTTCGTGAAGATCGGGATGGCCGTGATGCCAACGATCCTGATCCTGGGAAACCCGACGATGGCTCCCGGCCCCAAGCCCTGAACACCAGCACAATATAGGGGCCTAAATAATTACCATTACTATTTTTGCGGGGTTCCTTATTATAATTATTAATTGTAGTAGAATGGACCACAAAACCATATTTTAATTATTAATGCCCCTATAGTAGCTCCAAGCCTTAACCCTCTGACGTTCAATTTCCAAACCCCGGAGGATTTTGGAAACCCGAAGCCCCGAAACCCTAAACTCTAAACCCTAAGCCCTAAACCCTAAAGCCTAGACCCTAAACTCTAAACCTAAGCCTTAAACCCTAGGGCCTAGACCCTAAACCCTAAACCCTAAACGTACGTGGTCTGGGCTTTCGGCTTGTACAGGTTCTGCAAAAAAAATTCGATTACGGGTTCTTTAGAGTTGAGCTTGAGGCTTTGGGGTTGAGCTTTAGGGTTTAGGCTTTAGGGTTTAGGGTTGGGGTTTAGGATTTCGGGCTTAGGGTTGGGGTTTAGGCTTATAGGGTTTAAGGTGTGGACGTATATCCTTGAACCCCGCTTAAGGCACCCAAAAGTCTGTTTATACTAAGTCTCTTGTGCCTTCAGTGCGGAAGTGGTGGGACGCCTTGAACTGCAGAAGGGATCCTAAATAAGAGATCCTTAAGCGCTATGATATAGGGTTTAGGGTTTAGGGTTTAGGGTTTAAACCTTCAGCTAGCCTTCAAACCCTGAGGCAAAGATGCCCTCAAACCCTCACTCTGAACCCAAAACCCTAAACCCTAAACCTTAAACCCTAACACGGTTTAGGGTTTAGGGTACATCCTCAGCCCAGAGGTCATGATTCGCGACATCCTCATGTACATGGATAGAAACTTCGTCACGCAGTACAAGAAGGCCTCTTGCTGACTGTTTCTCACCCCGAAATGCCAAACTCCAAGTGGGTAGTTGTCAAAATTATGGTCCCTTTTGGGGTACCCTAAATAATAGGTGCCGTATTATGATAAGGACCCAAAAAGGGACCATAATTTTGACAACCACCCAAGTGTCTAACATAGAAGCCTTAATAATTACCAATACTATTTTGGGGGTTCCTTATGATAATCATGTTACAATATACCCGCAAACCCTATTCCAATAAGGCCCCTGCATTAAGCTTGTTCTTTAAAGGTGTTTCGTGTTGCTGCTTCCAAAATGCGATACCCTAAACTCCAACACTTTAACTTAAACCCTGAGCGTTTGTAGTGTTACTTATTTTCCTATCTAAGTTCTAAACTGTGTGGTGTAGCATCTAAACCACGCAGTCACCGTGTTAACTTCTGAACATGGACCCTTGCAGTCAGGTTTTGGGCGTACTGGGTTCTTCTTAAGGAGTCCAACTTACTTTACCATTTTTTAATGAAGCCATTTCATACTGTATACTAAGGCTACTATAGATCCGTGTTATGGTAACTTAAAGCTGAAGTCCTTAGCCAGAGGCCAGGTTCAGGGGCCCCGAACCCTAAAAACCCTAAACTAAGCCCTAAACCCTAAACCCTAAACCCTAAACCCTAAACCCTAAACCCCTAAAAACCCTAAACTAAGCCCTAAACCTTAGGCCCTAAACCCTAAACCCTAAACCCTAAACCTGCTGAAGTCTGAATCCGAAGCATGA
>CAJNDV010033272.1:2487-15705 GCA_905221635.1 Symbiodinium sp. CCMP2456
CCCTACAAGCCCTAAAGCCCTAAAGCGCTGAAGCCTCGTAGTCCCCAGGCTCTTGTCAGCTCCCTGGTGCCTGGGTTGTGGCCCTCCAGCTGCTCGAGGATGCGAGGAGATCGGAGCTCCCTCTGACGCCCGGCCGGTCCTTTAAGGGGGTTCCCTCTCAGGGGATCCTTTTAAGGTTTTTTTTGTTTTAAAGGGGTCCTTTAAGGGTTCCTTGAAGGGTTTACGGTTTTGGGTTTGGGGTTTAGGGTTTGGGGTGTGGGGTTCAGGGTTTAGGGTTCTATTTTAAGAGGTTCCTTTGAGGGCTTCGGGTTTCAGGTTTTTTTGTTAGCAGGTTAGTTTAGTCTAGGACATTTTTAGGTGGGTAGTTACCGTTATCGGAGCCTTATAGAAGGTCTATATACCTTATGGAAGCCTTATAGAAGCCCTATATACCCTAAACTCCCCACCTGTAGTTTCCTTTACCAAAACCCTAAACCCCAAACCCTAAACCCTAAACCCTAAAACCCTAAAGCCCTACTTGAGGGTATTGGAGATTTGCACCATGTTTTGGGTTAGTTTAGGGCCATTTTGCGGTTTGGCGTGTTAGAGTAATCTGGTGGACGATTCGAGGTTGTGCTTTTTTTAGGGCGGTCCCACAGCGCCGACTCCCCTTTTTCGATCTACCCGCCTTGATCCCTAAACGCTCCCCCAAACCCTAAAGCCCTGAAGCCTTCCCGCGCTTGAGCCGAGGAATCTCATGAGCTACACTTCCACCATCAGCGCTTTAGCCGGCTCTGCCCAATGGCAAAGGCACTGGGCTGTGTGCATCGAGAGATCCACTGGATATCCGACAAACTTTTAGGGTTTAGAGTTTCCCTTAGCTGTCAACCGTAAACCCTAAACCCTAAAGCCCAAACCAACCCTGAACCCGTAAACCCTGAACTCGAAACCGGGGCCGAAACCAAACGGTTCTCTTCAAAACCAGCATTAAACCCTAAACCCTAAACCCAAACGGTTCTCTTCAAAACCAGCATGAAGGTCCCTGTCGTTGTTTTTCGGCCTCCGCGACCAGCAACTCACGCCGGATGTCGTGAGTTACAATGCGGCCATGGATGCCTGCAACTCGCCACAGAACCCTTGTTACTTTAGTAGGTCTATGATTCGTTTTGCTATTGTAGTTTTAATCGTTGAGTGTATTCTTATTACTCACCTGACTTTTCTTATTATCATTATTATTGCTGCGATATTATTACAAGCACTGTAACCGCTCTTATGACTAGTGTTACTGCGTATAATAGTATAGGTTTCAGGGTTGATCCCTGGACCAAGCTGCCCGCAACTCCCTTTTTTTCTGGTGTATCTAGTGCTCGGCAGCGACGTCTGGAAAACTCCTGACCGCAAATCAACTTCGAAGACGTCAAGATTCAGGGTTTCAGGATTCAGAGTTTTCCCTAAACCTTTCAAATAAAACCCAAACCCTAAACCCTGAACCCTAAAGACCAAACCCTAAACCCTAAACCCTGAAGAGCTCAACCAGAGGAACCGTTGAGTCAGCAGCCCTAAAGGTGCAAGCGCAAAGGCTCTAAACACAGCACAACTCTAAGCTCTAAGCTCCCCGAGCTAAAGCTCCACCAGCCCTACACCCTATACCCCCAACTCTAAACCCTAAGCCCTCCACCACCCAAAAGAATCTTAGTAGACCCTAGGCCCCAAGCCTCATAGAATCTTCGTAGACCGTAAACCTCATAGAAACTAAGTAGACCCTAAACCTCATGGAATGCTGGTAGAGAGCCCCCCAGCCCTAAACCCCTAAACCCCTAAACCCCTAAATCCCTAAACCCCTGAACCCCTAAACCCCTAAACCCCTAAACCACTACAACCCCTAAACCCCTAAACCCCTGAACCCCCAAACCCCTAAACCCCTAAACCCCTAAACCCCTAAACCACTAAAATCCCTAAACCCCTAAACCCCTGAACCCCTAAACCCTTAAACCCCTAAACCATAGCCAAAGGTAAGAGCTCCCTGGAAGGGCCCTGCGATAGCTGGCCCTGGGCTCTGCAACTTTTTGAGCTGCTGAAGGAGGAGACTGAAGGCAGGGACTGGGATTCTTTAGAGGTTTTGGGTTAAGGGGTTTAGGGTTTAGGGTTTGGGGTTTAGGGTTTAGGGTTTAGGGTTTAGGGGTTAGGGTTCAGCGGTTAGGGTTTAGGGTTTAGGGTTTAGGCCGCTTTGGGTTCAACAAAAGAGGAACTATGAGGGTTCCGATAAGGGATCTTTCTTTGAGGTTTAGGGTTTAGCGTTTATGCTGGGATCCCTGGGATTTGCTATAGGGACCTAGATAATTACCTGTACTATTTTTTTTTTTTAGGGCTCGAATCGCCTGTAGCGTGCTTCAGGAACATCCCGCCCCAGCACCCACAGTGGTGCGACTTGCGAGCCATTGACAAAGCTGTGCGCTCGCCTGGGTGGCACCGCCGCGTGCGGTCCACTCGTTCGAAGGGCCGGAAGGCTTCGCGCCTCGGCTCGGTGCTGACGCATCGCCAGCGCGCAGCGCTCATCGTTCATCACGCTACCCCGCTGGACACTCGCTGGAAGCTGTGCCGGATGGGTCGCGGAGACCGATGGAAGGGACGCGGCGATGGAGGATCTGCCCCACAGGGGCGATCCTGGCAGCTCTGGTCTGGAGCGCAGTCTCCCAAGGCCAACGGTGGCGGCCCTCCATGGAAGAAGGGCTCAGGAAAAGCTGCTGGCAAGCCAGGGGAGAGATTCCCAGCCTACGATGCGAGGCCACCAACAGCAGAAGGACCTGCGGGTCCGAAGCGTGCCGAGACCCAGGCTCCCGCCATGGACGACGATGGGGAGGAGGCTCTCGTACCTGGGGTTCAGAAGGCCTTGAACGGGGCCCGCAAGGCAGAAGCCAGGGTGGCCAAGCTGCTCAAGGACAAGAAGAAGGCCGAGATGCAATGGGCCGACTACGTGAAGGATTCCCGTGCAGCCTATATCAGGGAACACGAGCGGCACTCGAAGGCTCTCACCGTGTTCGAGAAGGACATCCAAGAGGCTCTGATACAACAGCAGCATGCCAGGAGGCTACTTCGGTGTGCGGCCATCCAGGAGGAGCTGCCGGTGGAAGAGACAATGGAGGTGGAGAGGTCCGATGCAGGCATGGAATGGGAGCATCTGGTCTCTCACTGGGAGCAAGAGCAGGCCCTTCAGGACGACGCATTGCTGCGTCGAGCTTTCCAGGAGAGGGAGGATCAGTCGAGATCGTTCCGGACGCCGTCGCTACGCCGGGCTCCTCCCCGCTCACCGCCTGCCTCGACAGCCATGCCACGCTCCAGGTCCGATCACGAGCCTCCAGCTACAGGTGTCGAACAGTCTCTCGAAGCAGCCTCAGCACCCTATGCCTCTGCTTCTCCGACTGTTACAGTCCGGGCAGACCCGTATCCTACGCCCCCCTCGAGCCACCAGGAAAGGGCCTTGCCAACAGAGTCTGCGATTTCCACTACGTGCAGTGCTGGGCTACCTCCCAAGACGGGTACTTCGCCTTTTCCCCCTGCCTCGAAAACTGGGCCAGGCGCAGTTCGGACCAGCGTGAAGGAAGCCACCAAAGGAAAGCCGGAGAAGCCGAGCATCCATGGCGATATTTACGACAAGCTTCAAGCCAAGAGGGCGGCCTTGCTCCCCTTTGGGCGCCCGCCAGAGCTGTTGCCATCGGAACCACCGGGGCTTTTTCCGGAGTTGCATCGGACTACTTCGCCGACCCCACCTCCAGGGCTCATCGACGACGACCAAGACCTACAGGAAGCAGCCTCGGACGCCCCCTCTGGGCTGACGGATCTGGAGTGACGCATGGTAGGCAAGGGCCCCTGACTCAATGGCCCCATCCTACTGGGATGTGCAGACTAGTGGGAGGTGTGTGGATTAGGGCTTCATTGGGGAAGTCCTCTTCCCCCGGCCCCTCTGGTCAATGCCTCTCATCTGGATGGTGTGCCAGTGCTGTCTTGTGGCCCTTGCGGTTTCACACAATTTTGGGTGCCTTTTCTCCTGCCGGCCTCTCTCTGTTCCCTTTGCGGCAGGCCATCATCTGTGTGCAGTGGATTTTTACCCGATCGTCCCTTGCTGTATCCGCACTTCGTCCAATCTTCCGTCGCTTGCTGTCTTCCTCGGCAAGGCTTTTCTTTGGCCTATGCCCCCGCCATGGATTTCTCCACTGCGCTGAGGACCAATGTGCTGCCACATGTCTTCTCTCCTCCATTTCGACATTTCGTCGAGTTCCCTTATTGGAGTGTATTCTGTGTCGTCGTGCGCCGAACACTGGTATCGGTGGCTCAGGGACCAGGGCCGACGACCCCCACTACCAACCCAATTTTGATATCGTTCAAGGATCACCTTGGGTTTCCTTCCATTCTGCGCATGACCGTGAGGACCCCCACAGGTGCCTAATAGATACATCGGTGGCTCTGGGGTATCAACCTGTTGAGGTGGTCTCCGCTACTGCGCCTTCTTCGTGCTGCTTGGGCGCTCCTCTTCTGCAGCCGATGCCCTTAGGGTTTGTCCCTTGGCCCCCAGGCCCTTTCTCGGTTCTTAGGGTTGTCGATCTCGCCCGTCTCCCTAGCAGCCATACGGACTGTCTAGGCCTTCCGTGGCTCGCAGTGCAAGCCACTCCCCTTCTCAGCAGTCAATCTGTTCTTGCAAGCTTCGCATGGCTATCAGCGCAAGCCGCATCTCTCCTTCTTGGCATTTTGCTTCTTTTGCACCTTGCCTTGAGCCGGCTCCTGCTGTGCCAGTTGGGCTTTCACAGATCCCCTTTGGGCAGGCTCTTTCTTTTCCAGCCTTTGCCTCCTTGTAGCGGTGCCCTTCTCCCGGTTGGACGCATCGGTGCGACTGTTCCGATTCTCGCCTGGCATGCTTCTCCTCGAAGGTCTTCGCATAAGCCACGAGGGAGGTCAGGTCTGAATTTCGGCCAGAAAATCCTCTGTCTCCTTGCGATCGCCAACCTGCCCTTTCAGGTCTATGCCTCACCGCCTGGCCTCATAACGGCTCTGGCTGCAGCCGACCGTATTGTTCTTGGGCTACCGGAACCGCTCCCACAGCGTACTCCAGAGCAAGCTGCGGGTACGGGTAGGACTAGTGCCTACCACCCACCCCTTGGTGTTGATACCCTCGCTCTACCCCTGCCAAGAGAGCACTTCGCCGATGTCCCGCCAAAGTCCTGGTTAGGAGTTGAGGTCTACGCCCCAGGTTTTCGAAGGACTTCTTTCGGCTTGAAGATGGGACCTTGCCCCACCCTCATTGTTACTCTCAAGCAGACTGCCAGGTATTACACCACCCTTCATCAGCATCACGACCGCCTCGCACCCATCAGGCCTCAGAGGTACGAAGGTACAGCGATGTTTGTCGCATTCCCAGGCTGTCTTGACTCGTTGCAGCTCAGAGCAGTCATTCTCGATCTTTCACAGGTCCATGACCAATACTTTGCAACCGTGCTGCCCAGCCCCTGTCCGTGGGAGCAGCTACGCGAAAGAGTTGAAGAGGTCACGGGAGGCGAACTTGCTGATTGGGTCGTCTGGGTCGGTCCGCACCGACACCAGTTACAGCCACCTGTTGCATTCGCGCTTGAACATGGCGATGTTATACAGGTTTTGCCAGCAGGCATTGAGCCAAGCCGGCCCATTTCCATCAGCCAGCTCTTCGACCCTAATGCACAATGGACCAGCCTACACCACGTTTCCTGTGAGAATCTGCTACCTGGCTTTGCAGTTCACATGCGTGGCTCTGTGCGCCCCTTTGAGGGTAGACACCTAGACAGTGTCAATGCCCGCTGCAGGATCGGCCAGATATTAGGGGTAACTGATGATGATCTTTACCTCAGGACGCTGGCCGGCCTCTCTGATCTTGATGTTTTCGGGGAGCCCTGCCACTGTTTGGTTGTGGCAGCCTCCGTCTCCTGCCTGCTTGCCAAGTTTGGTAGGGTTCCCTTCACCCTGGTCTTTGATGCCCGTCCCATAGGGTTAGGTTTTCACGTGCTCCACACGGTGACTTGGGAACACAGCCCTACACAGCTAGCTGCCAGCCTCGGAGTCACTATCGACCACTACTACCACCTTGACTTTAGAGTTATGGCTACGGCCGAACCACCAAGTCTCGGCTGTTGCTTTGTTGAAGTGTCCTGGCAGGAGGGCGCAGGTCGCGGGCCGCCCCTCCTTGCATTCGCTCCCGGCCCTTACTGGATCCAGGCCATCACTGAGGCCATGCAGCAGACTGCACAGGCAGGGGATACTGCTATGGATGGGCAGGTCTTCCGTACCGGGCCACAGCCCGACAGAGCCGGTTCAGAGACGACCTCCGAAGCATCCGAGGTTTCTGACCACACTCCCACATACCTTGCGCGCTTCCTCATACTCACGAGGCATCACGCCACCCAAGTCGTCAGTGTCAGGCTTCAGAGGCCAGCAACAGCCCAAGCAGCCCTTGATGCAGTCTCCTTTGCCCTTGACAATGACTTCTACAGTCTCTTCTCACAGTTGGTTCCGGCCGCACAGCAGCTCTCCCCTAACTGGGGTACCATCCTTGCACTTCCTGCGTGGGCCCAGGAGGAGCCGCTCAGCATCTTCGACCTCCGTGAGTTGGACGGCAGAGTCTTTGCCACGGACATGCCACAGCGAGTGACATACGCAGTCCTTGTTGCCAAAGCCGAACTTGATCCCGGCATCAGGTATCACATATACCCGTTCGGCGCTGGTCAGCCATTAGCCGAAGATGGTGAGTTGCAATTGGTCCCCTACGGAGTTGTCCGCTTTTGCCGGCAGGGAGCGCCAGTTCCGCACGCACCTGAGCTTGCCCATATGCTTGCCAATCTTGCGCATTGGGTTGAGGACGACGTTATTCCGGTCGATGGTACGTGGAACCGAGCGACTCAGGTCTGTCTAGTGCATGAACAGGGCATACAAGCTTTCACACTTCTACCAGGCAGAGCTGCACATCATCACTTAGACGTGGCCAATGCCCTTCGACTGCCCCTCCATTGGACGACCATTCAGCTCGCGCACCCACCTCTTCGAAATGTGGCTTTGGAAGGCAGGCTCTGTAAAGGCGTCGCCAGTGTCACTGACAAAATACCCAACGTCCCGATCCCTCCTCGGAGGCCCGGGCCAGACATCTTTACTGTCATGGTTGATTGCCGGCCTCTGCTGATGGGCCTTGAACAGTGGACCGTCACAGACAATTCTTGCTCCCACGCCGAGCTTACGGAGCACTATGACCTTTGGGCGCCGCAGGGCCATCAAGTACAGGTTGAAGGTGCACCGTTGGAAGGCGACCGTCTTTTGGTAGTCCCAGGACATGTTCTCACTGTACAATTCGTTCCCATCACTTCGCCTAGTGCCATGTGCGAGGAAGGCCAACCCTCTTGTCCCAGAAGTTCTGAGGTTGACTCCGTGGATAGGCACGAAGGCTCGCCAGATTTGGCTGTCGCACTCGGCCCCAGGCAGGGCTCTGAGGATAGCGTTACAATGCACGGCCGTGGGGAGAGCCGTTCAAGGAGCCGCTGCCAAGAGCCGAGTAGCCGAGCAGGCCTTAATGGTGATGCCCGCAGTACCGGCAGGCTGCTTGTATTCGGTTTTCTAGGGCGAGGCCGTGCCGTGACTGCTCTCACATGCATTGATTTCCGAGCAACCACACTCAGCTTTGACACGCGTGCTGGAGAGCTTGGAGGAGGAGCTCCCGCTCCCCTGTCCTGTGATCCGCTCGGCCTTTCTTGGTCTCCTTTCGCTGTTCGTTTCCTTTCTGAACTGCAGAGCCTACAGGCCGACAAGGTCACTCTCGGTGCTGCACGGGTGTTCAAGCTCCTTGATGAACCCCAGGGCACAACGCCAACGGAGCGGTCCCATTTGTCTGCGCTACGATCTGTTTCTCTTGCGCTGGGTGGCCCGTGGATGCCCCGGCTGCCGTTCCTCATGGATCCCCCTCTATACTCTCTGACGAGGAGGATTCTGTCACTGATGATATGACTGTGGAAGGTGTCAGGCGCATCTCTTGTGTTGTCCTCAAGTTGGATTACGCTCCGGAGAGAGTCGATGCCTACTACTTGCGGATCCCGGCGACGCAGGAAGAGCTCGCACGAGCACTGCAACAACTCAGGCTTCCAGGCTTTCAGGAGGCGTTTCCAGTTCTCCTTGCGGTTCTCCCGCAACCGGTTCGAGGTCACGCGGTTTTCATCGCATCCACGGAGTGGCACGGTTTTTGCGGGGTCTGCCTCGATACTAGTGCTTTCGATGGCAGAATGTTTGTTGCCTTCGTCCCGGAGTATATCTCTCGGGGCGTGCTCATCCGCTGTGCTGATCTTCCGCTCGACCTAGAACCTCGTGTTTGGGTTGGTGTGCAGGACGAGCCACTTCCGGAGGGCTTGGAGGTACATTTGTACCCAGGCGCATTGATCCGGTTTCTGCCTGGTGTAAACGAACCCATCGCTCTCCCACAGCGATGGACTCTGGGCCAAGAGCTTCTGTACGATGATGCCTGGCGTACTGATGCACGTTTTCCGGTCCCCAGGGTCGAAGAAGCGGCCTGCCTATTGTTCCGGAATCATAGTCACCTACACTTTCCAGCTCCAGGTGATGCTACCAGGTACAGGCAGCGCATCTCCGAAGTTACGGGCGCCTGCTTGACGAGCATGCGTCTTTTCTCTGCTTGGCCCCGCCCCACAGACGCCGAGATTGGAGGGATCCCGTGTCGGACCGTTATAGCGGTTGGGGAGCCTCGCGCTGGCCGCCACAGCAGCTGGCGGATGATCGTTCTAGACTGCCGGCGGCTTGAGGATGGGTGGCGAGCTGTCTATATTCATAGTGAACGGCTGGATGTGCTGGCTGTCCTGGCAGATCTCGACAATTCTGCGCCTCTTGGTTGGCGTACTTGCTTTGTCGGCGAGGTGCCGGCCGATGGCCTGCTTCGAGTTGCCGCAGGACAAGTCCTGGTCTTTTGCTATGCCCGTGCCGACGATTCAGTGGGTCGGCCTGCTGGCGCAGACACTGGTGATGCTGTACCTCCCAGGGAGAGCGCTGGCAATGCTGCCAGCTCCACCGAGCCCGCTCCCGAGCCCTCAAGTGTCCCTGATGCCTTTGAGCCTGCAGGTGGTGTCGAAGATGTGGTTTCACCTTTGAGTGTGTCGGCTTGCACTGCAGCAGCGCGCACCAACGTACACTTTCTTGTTCTTGCCCCGGAGTACGAGGCTGAGGTCATACAGGTACCGCTGGAGCTACCAATCACACCTGCTACCGCCCTTGCGGAAGTTGCCCGATCTCGGGACCCTTCCTGTGCCAGGCGTTTCCCCCGACTGCAATCAGTGCCGATTCAACCCGCCTTCTCCTTTGCCTGCGTTCTTGCCCTCCCGGCATGGGACTTTGAAGGTGTTCCAGTGCTGGTAGCCTGTCTTGTTTCGCCGCTCAGGGTCTTCGCTGCGATTGTACCTGCCGTCATACGACCCGATGCTGTGCTTCGTCTTGCCGGCATCGAGGATGGTACTGGCGCTCTGGTCTTTTATCACGACGTGCCATGGGCCGTCCCAGACGGCGCCGAAATCCATGTTAGGGCCGGATCTTTGTTGACGGTCTCCTCTCCCGGCCAGGCCGATCCACCGCCGCTTTCTCTCCATAACATGCTGAGTTCCTCTAGCGGTTGGCACGCAGATCCCGCTTTGCCAGGGCCCTATCATGAAGAAATTTGGATTCTCACAGATCAGGCACATGGACGGTTTCCAGCTTGGTCGCGTCGACCGCCGCTCCGCGTTGCGGTCGCCGCATACCTGCAAATTCCCCAGACTGTATTTATGTTCATGCCAGCTTCGCCAGCCGTGCTTGATCATGCACATCAAGGCATGCCTTCCAAGCAGGCCTACTTGGCCATTCGGCATGAGGACAGCAGCCTTGTGCCCTACATTTTGGACTTGCGGCCTGTGCTTCTTCGCCTTACCTGGGCTTATGCGGAGGGCGGCAGGGTCGACGTCGCTGCTTTGTGCGCCCGCCAAGCTCAAAGATGTCCTCGTGGCTTCTGTGTTCGCCTTACCGGCGGATTCGCTTCAGGGGAGACGGCCAATCACTTCAGAGGTGTCTTCCCAGGTCAGGTTCTTCTGATCGAGTTTGTGCCGCGTTGGCTCAGACAGGGTGCTACTTCTCCGCATGAAGATGGCCCCCCTGACGATGACGAACCTGATGATGCCGATGATGAGTTCGATGATCCACATTCCAGCAATGACTGGCCGGGACACACCTGGGTGCAAGCAGCCGCCTCCTCCACTGGGGGGGGTCCTATACATCATTCTGGTTATGCAGGTCGCGACTGGGAGACCTCCTGGGGTTCTTCTGATAACCAAGTGTCACCCTGCCCTCCGACCGCCAGGTCTCGCGGCTGGGGCCCCCGCTTCGTTGCATGTGGCATCTTAGTGGTGTGTACCGTTGCGGCCGTTTCTTCCTGCATCACTTGTGCGTCTCTCTTCGGCGGCCTGTGGGGCCTTCTTGCCCGTGCTTTCCCTTGGGGAGCTGACCGAGTTGGTAGAGTAGTCAAGTGGGATGAGGGTTCTTTTGTGCGCGCCTTTCTTGATGGCAGCCCTCTTCTCACCCCTGTCCTCCCAACCGTCCGCGTTTGTCTACTTCAGGGATCCCTGCTGTTGTTGAGCCTTGCCGGCTCAGCTTTTGGCATAGGTCAGTCTGGCCATCGATCCTTGCGGTTACTTGGACTCTGGCTTGTTGCTTTCACCCGCCTCCAACCCACTGCTGGAGTGGTCGCCTTTGATCTCGCTGCTGACGCAGCAGGTGGGGCGCGCTGCCTCGAGGCCAGGTGCTCTAGTGGTCCACCTGGGAGCGTCGATTTTTCCTGTCCCTCCGTTAGGTCTTTCGGTGCGACAGGTCCCAGAACCGTTGGACTCGGCAAGCTGCGTCCTTTGCCTACTCCTTGCCGCAATCCACCTGTTCTGCCTCAGGTTCGTGGAGGTGATCCCCCTGGGCCCCGGCCGCACACAGTGCCGTTGGTTACCCTGCTTGAAGAGTCCAAGCAGTCCGACCCAGTTGCTGCATTTGCCGAGGCTCGAATTCTTCTTGAGACGCTCACTGAGCATTTCTGTAAGTCCGAGAGTGAGCGAGACGATCCAGCCCCTCTTTGCCTGGCTGACTGTATACCGCTCACACCCCACCAGGAGTCTTCACTTCAGCTCCAGGCACACCTGCCGCACGAGCTCCCACTCGAAGAGCTTGATTGGCTTGATTCCGACCTGACCCCCGTCCTTGCCTTCCAGGAGTTGGCTTTGGAGATCCGGACTGTTCTAGTCAACGTGCCGGTTTGGTGCCATGCGGGTTTTCCAACACCTGATCGAATAGACGTCTTCACGGATGGCTCCGCCACCCTGCAGGAGGGCACTGCTACACCATGCGCGTGGGCCTTCGCCGCATTTGCTGTTGTTGGCAAACAGTCCTACCTCATCGGACATGCGTCTTCCCAGGCAGCAGCTCCAGGGACGCCGTATTTCCTTGGAGAGGTACTTGACGACGCGCTCACCGCAGAACTCCTTGCTCTCTGCTGGTCCATGTGTTGGGCCGCTCAGCACCTACTCCACCTCTCGGCACCAACTTGCTTCCGCTATGACGCTCTGGGAGCTGGTCAGGGCACTTTCGGTGCTGCCAAATCAGTCCGAGGTGCCACCCCTGAACACTATGCGCCGTTGGCTCAGTTTGCGGTGGCTATTCGACAATATCTCAATGCGAGGCGCCCCATTTCTCATGACCATGTGCCCGGTCATAGCGGGCACATTGGCAACGAGTTGTGCGATGCGCTAGCAAAGCTCGCGAGGCGAGCCTTTATCTCGGCTTACGATCGTTGCCTTCCCGAATGGCCCGGGCTCTGGGCAGCACATCCTCTCGCCAATTGGGCTTGGTCTACCGTGCCCGGCCAGGCTGATGTTCCCCGACTCTTTTGCTTTGAGGCTGAGGTAGCCCTTGCGCAAAAGAGGGCCCTGAGGCTGTCAAGGCTCCAACCTATGGACACCACGGGGTTAGCCGCCCGGCTGAGGATGCCTCCTTTTGCCTTTCCTGTGTCAGCTTGAATGTGCTCGCCTTGCGGGACAAAGCTGCTAAGCTGCCTGCAGCGCATGTCGGACTTCGGTTGATGGGCAGGAAGGACCTGTTGAAGGCCACTCTTTCCTCTGTGTGCCCCCTCTTCCTCGGGCTTCAGGAGACTCGCCTCCCTGACTCAGAAGTCCAAGCCGATGCTGACTACCTCATATACAATTCAGCCTCGACCGACAGAGGCATGGGAGGTTGTGCACTCTGGATTGCCAAGAATATCCCCCTTTGTCAGACAAGCACCGACAACACTTACATCAAACAGCAAGATGTCACAGTTGTCAGCACATCTCCCAGGCACTTAACGGTTCACATCCAGACCGCTCGACTCCGACTGCAATTACAGGTGCTGCATGCCCCTTCGACTACTTCACACCCTGTCGAAGTCGTGCGATCTTTCTGGGATGAACGAGCAGAAGAGCTGTTGCGTCGTCCCGACGGGACCGATTACATAGTGCTATGTGACGCCAATTCCCGCTTGGGGGACACCATCACGGAGCACGTTGGTGATTGTGGAGCCGAAGCCGAAGGTCTTGCAGGGGGCCTTTTTCATGACTTCCTTGTCAAAATTGACGCCATTGCCCCTTCTACATGGTCCCAATGGCACACAGGCCCGCACGCCACCTGGTTCTCCCCTTTCGACACGCAGTCGCGCATAGACTATGTTCTGATTCCGAGGCACTGGTCTACTGCCGATATTGCTTCTCGCACCTTGCCTGATGTCGAGCTGATGCAATTGCGGGATGATCACGTCCCAGCTCACCTTGTTTGCCGCTTCTCGCGTCGCCTGCCAGGGCTCTCGTATTGCAGCGTCAAAAAGTCAGTGGTCCGACCGGTTGCTCCTGCCGAGAAGCTCTGCGCTAGCCGCGAGCTTACTCATGCTGTGCCCGTCACTCCCTGGAGAACTACTGTTGATGAGCACTACAGCGCTCTTGTTGCCGCTTGGACCCACGTTGGTCAGCGCTTTACTCCTACGGCTGATAGGGCACCCCGACAACCCTATCTCACACAGGCCACCCTTGACATTGTTGACGAGCGGCGCACTCTTCGGGCCAGTCTCAAGGCCCTGAAGGCAGAGACAACCCGCCGCTACCTCATGATCGTGTTTGCTGCTCTTATCGCCCATGCTTC
>CAJNDV010033273.1:4517-18007 GCA_905221635.1 Symbiodinium sp. CCMP2456
TTAGGGTTCAGGGTTTAAGGTTTCAGCAGGGGACGCCGTGGACAGGAAGGCCGAAGATTTGAATATAAACACAAGCTGAATATTTAAATACAGGGGCCCCCCATTGCTCCAAGATCCAAGATTGCAGAAAAAAGCTTCTTGGATCCATCTAGGATCCGGGATGTAGAAAAGTTAAATATTCAAGTACGGTTTAGGGTTTAGGGTTTAGGGAAAAAAATTCTGGAATCTTGGATCTTGGAGCAAGGGGGGGTTAGCCCAGATACTCATAAAATAGGGGCCGAAATAATCAGAATAGGGTTTTAGGGCCCATTATACTATAATTTTGTTTTTATTCAGGAACCCCCCAAAATAGTATAGGTAATTATTTAGGTCCTTAATTTTTTTTTATTTGCTGAGAGGTTTCAATAGATCGATCCCTGCAGCTCGAACTCTGGAGCTGGTGTTTCGGGCCAGGCCTTTGGGGCTTTAGGCTTTAGGGGTTTAGGGTTTTAGGGTTTGGGGTTTAAGGTTTAGAGTTAGAGAAGCCCCTTTTCGGGTTTAGGGCTTTAGGGGTTTAGAGCTTTAGGGGCTTAGGGTTTAGGGGTTTAGTGTTTAGGGTTTAGGGGTTTAGGGTTTAGGGGTTTAGTGTTTAGGGCTTTAGGGGTTTAGGGCTTTAGGGGTTTAGGGGTTTAGGGTGTATGGGTTTAGGGGTTTAAGAGAGAGGAGCCCCAATAGGGTTTAGGGTTTAGAGTTAGAGAAGCCCCTTTTCGGGTTTAGGGTTTAGGGGTTTAGGGTTTAGGGCTTTAGGGGTTTAGGGCTTTAGGGGTTTAGGGTTTAGGGGTTTACAGGTTTAGGGGTTTAGGGTTTAGGGCTTTAGGGGTTCAGGGTTTAAGGGTTTAAGGGTTTAGGCCTGAAAGTGTAAGAGGGTTGCTTTTTTTTTGTTGTGTGCGCTTGTGTGGTCTTGGCTTGCTTTCTTCGCGTGTTAGGCGTATTTTGCTAATTCTTGAGGTGAGGCTTCCTTTTCTTCATTGAGGATGGTGTAGGGTTTCGTGTAGGCTTCAGGACTGACGCTTATGGTTTTTTTCGGATTTGTGGCTCGGGCTGTGAGGCTTCAAATCTTGGGTTATCTAGGGCTTTTAGGCTGTGTCTATGCGTTCGTAAGCCGTCCTACTTCTGCAAGAACCTCGCTCTCTTTTTGTTCTCGGAACTGTGCCTTGGACTACTCCTAATAAGGGGGCGATCGCGGTTTGGTGCAGGTTTTTTTTCAGCTGGGCAACCGAACGTTTCCAGGACTTCATCATCTCAAACGAGAAGCGAGTTTGCCCATCGTACACGGCATCGTCTAGCCGGGATAGCACATTGAGAGGTTTCTCTCCAAGTCAGGAAGGTTCGTTTTCAAAGGCTCCTGAGAAAACATGGTCCTTTGCCGGAACATGTCAGGCGGCCATCGCACTGGGAGAGAAAACTCTCCATGTCCTTGCAAAGACTCGCAAGACCATATATTGTACAAGTGTGTAGAAGTTTGCCTGATATGGGGGCCTTCCTGATTAGAGCAGGCTCTTGAGCCCGGGGTATATTGGAGTGTATTGACAAGGGGATACGCACTCTTACTGACGGAGCAGCTCCGGGCAAGACATTTAGGGGCACTGCGCCGGGATTGCTCCATTTTGTCGTGCTCCCTCCGGTTTAGAGGTTTTGGTTAGGGTTGACTCAGACAAACAGACAGACAGAGAGAGAGAGAGAGAGAGAAAGAGAGAGGGAGAGAATATCAACGGTTTCACAACATCTTGGACCTGGAGTCACAAAAATCCCAAGCCCGCAGAGCCCGTGATGACATGTTATCACATCCCGAGCTCTCCCTTTACACGCCTCTAAACTGACATGGAACCCGAAACAGCCCGTCTGATGAAGTACGGCAGATCTGCGATATCCCGGCTTGCAGCTGCCATGTTTCGCTAGGAAAAGGCACACCCGGAGTCTTCTTCCTAAGCCTTAAACCTTATCAACCCTAAACCTTAAACCCTAAGCCCTAAACCCTATAAGCCCTATAAATCCCAAGCCCTAAGCCCTAAACAAGTAGAGGCTTTCCCATGCACTACTTGTGTAAGCTTAGCTAAACAGACTTTAGAATCGAGCTTGCTTGAGCTCCGGAGTTGATTGCTGTCTTACCTTTTAAAACCCTGCCTATAGTCTCCATTGTAGTCCCTTTTTGGGGATACCTTATAAAATCCTTAATATATATTTGGTTAAACAAAAAAGGAACTACAATGGAGACTATAGGTAAACCCTCAACTCCCTAAATCCTTCTGTTACACGGCTCCTTTCAGGATTTATGCCGCGGGCTCTTTATGGCTGAGGGGTCGGAGGGCGATAGGCCTGAGACTTCAGCTTCAGTCGAGACTCGAGCATCCCAAACCCTCTCTGGGGGCCTAACGAACCCAAACCCCTAAACCCTAAACCCTAAACCCAAACCCCTAAACCCTAAACCCTAAACCCTACACCCTAAACCGTAAACCCTAAAACCTAAACCATACACCCTACACACTAAACCCGGGATCCGCCTGGCCGCAGACAGCGCGCCGGACTGCAATGCAGGACTAGACAGCCCTGAACCCGTGAAGCCTGAACCAATATAGGGGCCTTCATACTTGGAATAGGGTTCCTTTGAAGGGTTCCTCAAAATGTTCTACAAGGGATCTATGGGGTTCTATATTAGGGGCCTTTCTAGTTGAGAACACGGTTTTGGAGCCCATGCATACTATGATTATAGTAAGAAGCCCCAAAATCGTATAGGTAATCATTTAGGCCCCTATATTAGGATGCTCTATAGGACTGTAGGATTGAAGGGTTATGGTCGTTTTGGCTTTGAAAGGTGTAGCGGTAAGAGTGGTTTGCTTTTGGCTGTCGTTGTTTTGCCTGCTGTCGTCCCCGGGACGCGTTTCTACGAGGCCGGGGTTCACTCGCTCACTGGCTTGCTGGGTTTGCGCACAGACAGCAGGACAAACAGCAAAATAACACACGGGTTCCGAGGTTTGGCCATGGGTGCCAGGGTTTAGAGCATAGGGTTATAGACCCTGGAGACCGCTGCATCATCAAAGGCAACCCTCAGCCCTAAACTCCGACATAATAATAATAATAACATTTTTTCAATAATATTAATATTAATAATATTAAAAACACTATTAAGAATAACCATAATAATATACATTTAAAAAGTCATGATAATGATAAAGGATTCACGAAGTTGGGGCTTAATTCCTACATCTAGGGTTTAGGGTTTAGGGCTACTACATCGCCAAATGTAAGACCAAGGCCCTCACCTAAACTCCACAAAAGAGGTGCTCAAAGGCCGGAGCCTTAGATGCACCTCAACATGAGCCTGTTATTTTTTGTGCCCCGAGCCGGGACTAACGGGTCCCAGTTGACAGATATCCTGGGTCCTATATAGGTTCAAAGCTCCAAAACCTAAATCGTAGACGAATCGGAAGGGCTCTTGATGTCAAGAGGCGGGAGTTTCCGAAAATAGGGGACCCTAATATAGTACCCTAAATAGTAGGACCCTTGTTATAAGGACCCCCAAATAAGGTCCCCTATTTTTTGGAAACTCCCAGGTGTAGCAGCTGAGAGGCAAGCCTCGCAACCCGTCTTATCTAGTTAGATGTATCCCTATATGGGGGTTTCCGAAAATAAGGGGTACCTTATTTAGGGGGTCCTTATAATCAGGATCCTACTATTTAGGGTACTATATTAGGGTCCCCTGTTTTCGGAAACCCCCATATCTTTCTGGTTGCTACTCATTTGCTGTTGCTTAGTACTCCCCCCCGTTACAATATGCATCAGCCCCGGTACTCCGGCTTAAAACAATCCGCCATGGAGGATCTTGGTGTGGCAAGTGTGGACAGTGTGCAGAATGAGCCCGGTGCTGGCCGGACGAACTTGGAGAAAGAAACTTAATGCATCCGGATGGAAGCCCGGGCCTTAGTTAAACCTTAAACTTAGACCCTAAACCAACCCTGTGTAAAGACCCTAAGCCGCAAACCCCTAAGCCCTAAGTGCCCTTTCCTGAGCCGTGCTCCAAAGCAGCAAACGAACAAACGGCGATGCCGTGAGGCCAAGGCATACGTTTTGGGCTACCAAAAGGGCCACTATACGGGCTACCACAAGAGTTATATACTACAAATTCTAAACCCTAAACTACACACTCCGAACCCGAAACTGTCACAAATGCACTCAGAAGCCATAAAAACCATCGAGACTTTTCACAGCTGCCTATAGTGGCCGTTCTAGTTTCTCTTTTTTGGGTTGACCTATTCTCTATGGTTGGGATCCGAATAGAAGAAGGTTGTCCAAAAAAGGAACTACACTCGAAAGCCGTAACTATGACCTACAAGCAGCAACTGCACCCACCCTTAACCCTAAACTCTCAAACCCTAAACTTGCCCTAAACCTTTGCTCGGTGCGCCCGGCCTGACCACCGCAAGCAATCCGCCAGAGTCCAATCACCTCCGAGATCTCTAGGCTTTTCAAGACTTGCAACAGTAAGGGTCCCAAAGTCAGCGGGCGGGCAAAATAACCTTCCGGCATCATCAGGTTCGACCAAACTTCAAAGAAGAGTCACTTGATGCCAGATATGCCGCCACCCCACGGGAGGTGGCGCCATCTTAGCATAGACTAGAAACCGCTAAGCTGGAAGACGCGCCCTATGCACCTTTAAAATTTAAGACCCTGAGACGAAACGCCTGGCAAAGAAGGCGTCCGTCGCGAAGCAACGACGCACGCAGGCGCCGGCCGCGATGACGCCTGGCGGAGGCATGCAGCCCTTAACATCAGGGTTCGATACACCCTAAGGGTCCATGTACCCAAATAGTATATACTTTGGCCCCAAAGTACCTATATGGGGACTACTTTAAGGCCAAAGTATATACTATTTGGGTACATGGACCCTTAGGGACAGTTTCAGGGAGGCTCCTTTTAGTGTACCGCATAGCTTTGCACGGCTACTATAACAAGGTTGACCAAGGGCGCTTTGAGGTGTCCATAAGGCTGATAGAACTCTAGAAACCTTCTTTTCTGCAAGGGTTCTGTAAGGGCCCAGAGACACAGAGAAGGGTAATGAAACTAAAAAACCTGAATTCACACGCCATGCTTGTTATAAGGCCCCATCATTTCGGGACCCGAGTTTCAGGAAGGCTCCTGATACGATGATGCTGTCGCAGACCTTTGGGCCAATGCCTTTGGAGTCAGTACAGCTTCAATGGACTTCAGCGTAAACCTTGTACCGTAACCCCCAAGCGATCTTCAGCAGGAAGCCACTGGGGCAATGAGCTACCTACCGAAGTCAGTCTGGGGTTTAGCTCCCGAAATACCCTAAACCCCAAAACCCCAAACCCTAAACCCCAAACCACGAATTCGTGAACCATTACCCCCCAAAACTACTGCCCAATGAACCCGCGCAGGCCTCTCGCCAATACCATCGCCGGGACTACCTGCCACTCATCAGCTCAGATCTGCCCTTTAAGCCCAATACCCTGGCCCAAAAAAGTTTAAACTCTTCTTTTAGTAGGGGTTTCATATACCAAAACAGTTTAAAGTTTACCTATTGGGCTCCTAAGCTGCTTTGGGGCACAGGTGCTTTGCAAAAACGACGTTGATCTTGGCATCGAAGTTGACACGGCCAAGATAGATGTTCACCCCAAGTCCCTGCCTACAGTACCCTCTTCGACCCTCAACCCTAAACCCATGGCAAAGCCCCCGAAAGCCGACCACCTCGATAACGCCTCCTGAAGACACCGAAAGGCTTGCACCCCGGCTCCCCAAACCCCACATCCCGACACCCCAAAAACTCCAAATCCCTGAACCCTGAACCTCTAGGCCCTAAAGAGCCTAAACCCTGACCCTCCAGGTCCTGCCTTAAAGCCCTAAACCCTGAAGACTCCCACAGCACTGAGCATCCGGCACGCCGCAACATGCCACCTTGAGAATCCGAGGGCCCCACAGGAGCGGAATTCAGACTTGAAAGGGTTTCGGCTTTGAGGTTTAGGGTTCAGGGTTTAGGGTTTCGGTCTTTAGGTTTAGGGTTCAGGGTTTAGGGTTTCGGTTTTTAGGTTCAGGGTTCAGGGTTTGAGGTTTTTCGGTTTTGAGTTCAGGTTTTCGGGTTGAGGGACTTGGAAACTTCTGTGCGTGGAACTTGACCCGGCCTGAAGTGGCAACCACCGGGCTGTCGCGAGACGGCTTGGATCAAAGGAGATCGATATGGCGCACTGCTCGCCGGCAGCTGTCCCCATGGGTTCGTTGTACCCATGCAGTATATACTTGGACCCGGAACTACGTACATGTGGCCTAGGTCCTAGGTATATGTAAGTAAGTAAGTATGTATGTATGTATGTATGTATGTATGTATGTATGTATGTATGTATCTATGTATGCATGTATATCTGTCTAAGCATGTCTTATGTATGCGTGTACATATATATATATATATATACACACACATACATACATACATACGCACACACACACACATCCTTTCCGAGGTACAAGGATGTCTGCTTGCCTCAGAAAGACTCCGAACGCAAAGCACGTAAAGCACGGAGCCCTAACCGGCCCTAACCCTAAACCCTAAACTCCCCCTAAGCCTAAACCGTAAACCCTAAACCCTAAACCCCAAATCCTAAGCCCTAACCCAAAACCCAAAACCCTAAACCCACTCTAAGCCTAAACCCTAAAGCCCTGCGGGGTTTTGAAGTTACAGGCAGAAGCCGAGGCGGCGGCGAGAGAAGACATCGCAGCTTCTGCGACTGCCGGCAAGATGGAGACTGAACCCTTAAGGGCCTTAGGGTTCTGTATGGGCTTTAGCTTCAGGGGTTTAGGGGTTTAGGGTTTAGGGCAGTTTAAGGTTTGGGGTTTCGGGTTTAGGGCTCGAGGCAACAAACAAGGAGAAGCAACATTCAACAAAAACTCCCATCCCATATCGCTGAGGGGCCCCACATGGCCACAGGAACATTCCACCCAAAAGGGAGCCTAAACCTCTAGGCACCTTCTACTGCACCCGCCTTGGGACTACAGGGGCGACTCCGGGTGAACATCCCACAACCCTTGAACAAGGACGGTTGCCCTGGTTTTTGCGAGGGTTGTTGGCTGTGGATCCGCTGCCAGGTGGTTCCGATCCTAGCCAAGGTACCGGGACAATAACCGGAAACATACCTTAAGATAAGCTGCCGTAATGTTCCTAATCTGACACTAGAAACTCTGCAGACCGGTTGAGAATTGGATTATGACTCGGTGTAGGGGCTGGGGTTTAGGTCCATGCATGGATGCTGTGTCTCTGCTGGAATACGATTGGCAACACCACCGCTCGCTCCCATGTATCCTCTGGTAACTGAATCATCTTTGCTATTGAGCGATGGATTTCAGCCGACGTGCTCTGCATCTGGGAGGCAGACCAGTCTGTCGGGTTTAGGGTTTAGGGTTTAGGGTCCCCTAAACCTTAAACCCTAAACCCACGCAGGCGCATCTGGAATCCAACCTGGCCATGCTTGTCATCTCTGCAATCCTTGCGTCGAGCTCGTCCTCTGAGAGCATTGCAGAAATTGACCCAGTAGGTCCGGCCATAGTTCGAGCATTTGAGTCATAACTCCGGAGGAGTATCCGAGTGGTCACGTCTGCACTGAATTTCAATCTGAGCTTCCTGGCCTTGCCGGCGTCAGGTTTTGGACTGAGATCCACCAACCTCTTGACGAGACCCAGATATGCCCGCCTTGTTGCGTCCTTTGGGCTCAGGCCATCTATCAAGGGTCCGAATCTCAGAAATTATTCAAGCTATGTAGTCTTCTTTTCCCCCACCATGGTCGTAGAGTCGCGAGATTCCAAGTGCCATCAATCCGACCATTCAATCGGTGTCTCTTCCGCACACCAGCCAGTCAGCCCCCGGAGGCCTCGCAGTCTTCTGCAATTCTGACAAGATTTCTTCCAACGCCAATTCTGCATTTGATGATCTTGGTTGACGGTCGGTTCTTGTCACGTATGACCTGTAGAGCTCATCCTTCATGCCCGAATGGCATTTTGACAATGTCTATATCCGACGGGCGTTGTTGTCCGGCATTGTTGCTGGTGATGATGGTGGTGGTGGTGATGCTGCCTGTTGTTATCAATTACATCTAAGACCCGACTGTAGTACTGATCGTATAAAGGAAGTACGTGGCAAAGCGCAGAAGACTTAAACATAAGGTCCCTGGACGCATAGGGTAATGGTGCTTAGTAGGGAATGGTGGAATGGATCCCTATGATAGTCCCTTAAGGTCCCTTATAGTAGTATCCCTATAACCCATTCCCCCATTCCCTACTAAGCACCCCCTGAGCCTAAACCCTAAACCTATAAGATGACACATGTAGAGCCTATCTATGCCTACTAGACTAAACTGAACTTTGCTCTCTATCTAATATGATATACTATTATATTGCTTTCTTTTCCACGAGTCTGCCACAGCCGACTATTCGACAAGTCGGCCATCAACTCATCCCGAAGCAACATCGACCTTGGGACTTTATTAGGGTCTCTATTAGGGTTTTAGGTTTTTAGGGTTTAGGGTTTTAGGGTTTGGGGTTTTAGGCTTTCGGGTGTTTTTTTTATGTGAATCCTGAGATCTTGGGGATGTACGGCCAGGGATTTCTTAACCAGGTTCCTACTACACTAAATGGAGCCCACCGCAAGAGCTCGATCCCTGAACCCACAACCCTGCAATCCTACGCCCTTTGCAATCCTCCGAAGCCGAGAAACGCCCAAACCCTACACCTAAAGCCGTTTACCTTGACCCAGGATCTTTGAACCATGGCGCATTGAATGAAAACAGAAGCTGCATCATTCCGACCCCCAACCCAAACTCCAAACACACTGAATTAGTGTACGTTCTGTGTTGTACATTTTGTATTCTTGATTATGTAACAAATCTTCTCTACGTTAAACGAACTTTCTGGCCTCAATGCGTGCGGCTGTGCGCTGCTCCACCAGCCGCTGGACGACCGAGGCGTGCTTACCCCGCCGGAGGAGCGGTACACCTTTTCGGGTCAAGCGCCGTTCCGGCTTTAGGGCTCCAGGCTTCAGGCTTTAAACATGGTTCAGGATTCAGGGTTTTGAAGTCGGAGATTTTGGGCTCTGCAACTTTAGGGTTGTAGGGTTTACGATTTTTCATTCTGTGATGATGACTTGTATGCATATTAGCCATGGCCTGAAGCTCTGATGACTGTGTCGGTTGTCATTCGTCTTATCTTTGCAAGTCGCGTGTAGAGCTTCTGTTTTAGATATGGCATCTGCTTAAAATCCAAACCCTAGAAAGGCTGCGTGGGTCTACCCATAGGCTCCATTGTAGCTCCTTTTTGAAGTTTATATTTAGGATCCTATAAGGTAATCCCAAGAGGAACTACAATGGAGCCTATGGGTAGAGAGGGGTAAGGTTGCAGGGTTTTAGACTTCTCCTTGTATGCAAATGCCACAACCCAAAACGTGTGACCGAAACTCGAATAGCAAAAACACACAGAACAACACAAGCAGTCTACAACAATTCGTGCCGTGACAGTAGATGCGAGTTACCACTGCGTCATCATGAACCCTAAACCCTAAACCCTGAACACCTAAACCCCTAAACCCCTAAACCCTAAACCCTAAACCCTACTCACCTAAACCCCTAAACCCTAAACCATGTGAGGGCTCGGAGCCTGGAGGGGCATGACTGTCGGTACTCTTAGCCTTCAGTTCTGTGACCTTCGAGGTTCAGACGACTCCGGCATTCAGGGCCTAGCGTTTCAGCTTAAGTAGGCCCTGCATGAACACCAAACCCGAGTTGTTTCAAGGTCGTTACACGACGAAGCAGGGCTTGCGTCGCATTTCCGTGATAGCACTCCAAGTAAATAACACTCAACCACGTTGCATACCCTCACCAAAACAGAGCCCCTGCCCCGTATACGCCGGAACCCCTTGCAGCACCCTACAAATGCCCAAGAAGCAAAAAACGGCCTCACACCTTATTCGGTTTTGCAAGAAGAGTACCTATAGGATCATACCCGACCCCTTTTTTAAAGTACCTATTTTTTTATATAACAATTCCTAGCCATAAAACTAGGTACTGTACCTTAAAAAAGGGGTAGGGTATGACCCTTTAGGTAACGGCCCAGGAATCCACCCCTGCCTGCACTGCAGGACAGTTCTGCCACCTGCCGCTTGGCCTCCGGAAACCGTGGGGCGAGAGACGGCGAACCATGAGCCCTAGGTTCACGGTTTAGGGTTTAGGGTTTTAGGGTTTAGGGTTTAGGGTTCAGGGTTTAGGGTTTAGGGTTTTAGGGTTTAGGGTTTAGGGTTTAGGGTCCATGTGCCCCCAAAAGCAAAAAGTCTGAGCTTCAAGAACCTCTATGTATGCGTTGCATGCATGCATGTACGTACTTACTTACCACGTGTACTACGTGCATGTATGTAGGCCTATGTATGTGTAGGTATATGCGCCTGTCTCATTGGTGGTGTGCACGTATGTGCATGTGTTAGTACTGTCTTATGTATGTAGGCAGGTAGGTAGCTGTATGAGAGCATGCACCCACTAGCACAAATCACCTGCATGTGTGAACCTAAAATCCCTAATCCCTAAACCCTAAACCCTAAAACACTAAACCCTAAACCCTAAAACCCTAAACCAAAAAACCCTAAACCCTAAACCCTAATTGTTTAAAGCCTGCAGCGGACGATAGCGCAAGTGGGCACCTCCGCCACGGCCAATGCCCAGGCACGGAAGGCCAAACTCGCGAGGATGGCTTGCGCCTTGACACCTCAGGGTATACGGTTTAGGGTTTAGGGCTTTAGGGTTTTAGGGTTTAGGGTTTAGGGTTTTAAGGTCTTGGGGAGTTGGGGGGCTTAAGAGTTTAGCTTTCAAGCTTTGCGTGGAGGCCGTTGCCTGGGGCTCGGGGTTAGAACTCAAGGCTTTTATCGGATCTTGGAGGCTCAATTTACCCAGCTCCCCGGTTGTAGCCAGACACTCGGCCAGGCATTGTAACTGCCAGCGTCGGTCAATGTTGATAGGTTACCTGTGCTGCGAGTCTAGTGTTGTTTCTGGCAAGACATGGTGCATCAGCATGTACATGATATCAGGCCTCTACAGTTACAAGAAGCTACGAAGCCAGCTCCCAAATCTTTCCAAGACACTCAACCATAAACCTTAAACCCCAAACCCTAACAACCTCAGCCCCAAACTGGCCCCAAAAAAGGTTGCGTCTCCTCGGACCTTAACTGCAGTTGCAAAGTGTGCCTGGTGCCCCCGGAGCCTAGTTTATGGTTTAGGGCTTAGGGTCCCTATTCCCTAGACCACTTGTGTAAGGACATGTACATGGACATGACAATAAGTAACCGTAGACATGAAGGAGCATCTGCCGGGCTCAGAGGTGGCAGTACAGCACGAACCATGACTCGTACGTTTTGGTCCGTGTATATGATACGAACTTAAAAAAAATAGGGACGTTAAAGGGATACAGTTGTGAATGATTCAGACCTCTAAGTAACCCTAAACCCTAAACCCTAAACCCTAAACCCTGATTTGAAGGGATTAGGGTGCGCAAGGTTTAAGCGCTCGCGCGTGCGCGCAGGCTCAAGGTGCGCAGTGAAATTCAGGGGCCGAGGGCTACCGAGAAACTTATCGGTTTCGAGTTCAGGGTTTAGGGTTTAAGGTTCAGGATTTAGGGTGATAAACCCTGTTATCTACCCCTTAATTAAGGAACATACCTTAAACCATAATATCGAGGCCCTCATAATTTAAGGTAGAATGGTTGATGCTTGGGTCGGCAAAGTGTCGAGGGCCTCGGGTTTGGAATTGGGAACTTCCGGTTTAGTGCTCGAACTCCAAGTTACTACAAGCGTCGCTCTAGGGGTCTTGGGGCTCAGGCTTTATTAGGGCTTAGGGTTTAGGGTTTTAGGGTATAATATGGTCTCTATTGCAATTCCTTGTTGTGGTTCCTGGCTGTTTGTACAAGCAAACAACTGGTTCACCACTACGACCGTTCTGTGCGACAGCAGTAACCCTACACCTTACAAGCAAAAGCCTGACCCTAGACCCTGTACTTCAACTGAAATACCAAGTGGAGGTTTCCGAAAATAGGGGACCCTAATATAGTACCCTAAATGGTAGAACCTTTATTACAAGGACCCCAAAATAAGGTACCCCTTATCTTCGAAAAATCCCAAACTTGCAAACTCCACAATCCAAATCCAAGAAGCTCGAACCCCCCAAACCTTTCAGCCTTGAAGCAGCAGCGAGAAAGGCCAGAAACCCGGTAAGCCCAAGCCCTAAACCCTCAACCCTAAACCTTCAAATGGCCGGCGGCCTACTCTTGCGATCTCCTGGCGTAGTTCGTCAGTCCCAACCTGCATAGACGAGGCTTCCCCCTAACCCTGAACCCAAACCAACGGTTTAGAGTTTCGGGTTTAGGGTACTCAGTGGTCGTAAAGTTGCCTCTGCCCCAACTCCTGCAGTAGCCCAGCCATGCGCAGCAAACGACCTTGATCCCAGACCTACATGACAAACGACTGTGCTCTAGAATCATAGCTACCTACATAGCACTGCAAACAGAATAGACTCTGCATAGAGCTCCAAGACGCAAAAAAACACCACATAGGACATAGGCAAGTGGGCTGCTGGAGTACACCCTCAGAATGCATACTTCGAATCCGTAAGCTCTGAAAGCGCTGTCGAAAAAATAAATGCAAGCCCCAACAATTCGCTAGTTAAACCGCCCCAAATCCTACATCCAAAACCCTTCACCCTAAGCCCAATCCAAAATTTAACTAAGCCTTAGGAGGGCGGCGGGGGGGGGGGGGAAGGTTCTTACACAGGCATATAGGATTTCAATAGCGGGCCACAGGGTGTTACAGGGCTATCTACGGTCTTCTCGCAAAGGCTTACAATCCTACACCCTTAGTTGCAGCAAAGGTTTACAATCCTACACCCTTAGTTGCAACAGCAGATCGCAATGAACAACTTACCACAAAACCCTACATGCCTCCACTAACAAACCTACACACCCCGATACAATGCTTTCAAGGCTTAGGCTTCTGTACCATAAACCCAAAAATCTAAACCCCAAATCCAAAACCTAAGACTATAAACCCCTAAGACCTAAACCCTAAACCCTAACCGTAGATGAAGCCGCAAGCCTTCGTCCAAACTCGCCGCTGGTTGCGTGCGCCCGGGAAGAACTGCAGGCGGGCCTGGGTGTGATAGGAGTGTCGAAAGAAAGGGTTTCAAAGGGTTTTCTTGGGATTTCATAAGGGGTTTCATAAGGGTTCCAGAGAAATTTATGAGGGTACCATTTTCAGAAAAGTGTTATGTATGACGATGCAAGGGTTTCATACGCGTGGTCGAAGGGATCCAGAAAATTGGGGGCTTGATCGTTGCAATAGGGTTTTGGTGCAACTCTAAACATCCATCAGAGTTTGTTCAAATCCTATACAAACATATCGTTAAGCCCTAAACCCTAAACCC
>CAJNDV010033274.1:0-25121 GCA_905221635.1 Symbiodinium sp. CCMP2456
CAAAATTTTTAAAATTAAAAGATATTTCGAAATATTAAAATATATATTTCTATTCTTATATATATGTTGCTTCAAGAAATATTATCAAATCTTTTAAATCTAGATCCTTACAGAATAATTTTATTTATCTTTCTAGAAAATCTGTTAATCTTTTTATAAGATTTTATTAGGACGTATTAGATATTCATTTATTATTATATCATTATTTAATTGATAATTTGATTATATAGAAAGACATGAAGAATATTTGATAGAGATAGATATCAATAGAATATAAAAAATATTTTTTAGAAATTAAGATATTTAGGATTTATTAGAAATAAAAAATTTATAGCAATTATTCGCCTACTTATATCTCTGTTCTATGATATTCCCCACGATCAGACGCTCTAACTCTTCCATCGCACGAACCACCCGCACCCACTTTCTTCACTATCCTCGACCCTCACCTAATGAATGACTTAAGATTAACTATAATCGAAAGATTTAGAATAATAATAAGAAAATATAATCGTAATAAAAATACATACTATAATCATAATCATAATTATAAAAAGAATTGAATAATATTAATTATTATCATTATCATAGCAATATCAATATTATCAGCGGCAATAAGAGATATTATCTAAATATAAGAATCAAATTTTAATAAGATAATTTTTCTAATAAGATCAAACTTTATAATAGAAAAATAATAGACCCGGCGGATACGAAATCTAATTAAATTTGCCCCCTGCCCTCGAATTTATTTTCGCCCACGATTCCCCATAATTCCTAGCTCATCATTTCGCGATATTCTCCCTCGCCCCGCTTTCCTTTTGAAATACTACCCATCATTCCACGATATTCTCCATATTCAACGATTTTCCCATCAAATTCGCACGCCTTACATACCTTCGCGCCACTCCCTCCGACCCAATATCCCAAACCCACGACACTCACATCCCCATCTACCTCTCCGCGACATTCCCTACGACCATACGCCCTCGACGACAACTTGGGATTCCATATTCCGACCTATACGAGATTATGAATATATAAATATGCGTTAATAACGGCAAATCCTCAAGAAATTTCATCATTATATCAGAAGAAATACTAATTTTAGACGTGATATATACAAACAACCATAGAATTATCCTAATATAATATGCAAAATTTTCAAGAATTTAATGCAAATTTCGTACCGACGATCATAGTACTATTTCAAACAATTCCACTATCTATTTCTGCTTTCTATAGAAGATATCGAATCATTTATTGATAAAGAAATAGATTTCTAAGAATCAAATATTAAGAAGGATAATTTTATTTTGCATAATATATAATTCAATCTCATCGCTTAAATAAAGACTATTGCAATGATATTCAAAGAATCGAAAATCTAATAGTATTCATAAGTTCAATATTTTCTATAATAAATATTTGTGAAATTCAGGAAAATATGAACTTACAACTCGATTATTCATCAATTATATCAGATCAGCCAAGACAGTCCGTCTATCTGAGCCGAGCTGGACTTTGAATGCCCAGGCCGCGACTACACAACGAAGTCAAAACAGACCTAGCCACCATGTGTGTTGGATCAGCCCAACGACGTCCGCAACACACAGTCGAACAAAATGAAAGTTCACAGTTCAACAACTGCAGATCTTGCACGCAACTTGAAATCCTTGCGCACGAGATTGCCATCAATTCGTCATCTCCGTGATGTCGCTTTTCTGGCATGTGGAAACGACACTGGGTATCCCGAAAAATGTAGGCCTTGCTTCTCTTGCTAAGAGTAGCAACTTCGATTACTGGGCGAGGCTACAGAGGTAGTAAGTTCAACAAGTCTCGAAGTGACAGCCAGAACCCAGCAAGGGCCAAGCCACCAAAGCCCAAGCCCGGCGAAGCAGCTCCTTGTGTCCGGTCGTTGCCGCTCTATTGGGTTTTGGAGGTTGCTGGAACATCTCTGTATGTGGCTGCTGTTGGACATCCATGTCATGAGCGAACTCCCAGAGCCTTAAAAGCAAAGACAAGTACTTTGCCTTTGCAAGTTTTGGTGAAACTGTGAGACACCTCCTGAAAGTACAATGTGGGTGCCAAATGTCGGACACTCGTGGGTCCGTTCAATTGAACAATCCGATCACGGGTTCGTCTAAGCATAGGGCACAAGGGCAACGGCAACCAAATCACCTTCCTCCGCACTGCAAAAGGCTTGGCCCTTGCAAGATACGTCATCTTCGTCTGACCCGAAACCAATACCTATCTCGTTGAAAGACTCTTGGAAATGATATGAGTTCATGTTGTCGGCTAGGGTATGCTAGGGTGCTGTCCGCAAGCTCGGGCTTATCGGTAAAGGTGATGCCATCAAGGTTGCAGGTTTCCTCAGCAAGATCCCCGGCGAAGCTGATGCCAGCGAGTTCGCAGAGGTCCGTTGGCAGCCTGACAGCGGAAAAAGTGATACCGACCTGACTGCACTGAAGCGACGGCTGCTTAAGATTGCCCCCCTTGATGGAAACCTGCATTGCGGTCAGGATCCTCTCATGCCGGCCTGCATAGAACGCGAGCCCGGAAGTTGCGCCTCGGCCTGCTCTGCGCAGAGACGCTCCGCCTGCCTTGAGTCAAAGCACCGCGGGCGTCCATTTTGCGAGAAGCTTCTCCGCCGTCCTCGAGGACGGCGGAGCATGCAGGTTGTTGCAACTGTGTGCGAAGGAGCACAAAGAATCGCAAAAAGCCACCCTGGAGGCTAGCATGGCGCAGCATGTCTGTTTCTTGGGTGTTGATTTGTCGCAGTACGTTCAGTTTGCAATGGTAAGCAGGCAGCGATGCGAGCACATGCGCAGACCTTGCAGGCCCCCTGCAAGGTCTGTGCATGTGCTCGCATCGCTGCCTGCTCGTAATCGTACTGAATACTGAATGTACTGCGATGATCTGCGATGTACTGCGACACATAAATGCTCAAGAAACAGACAGACCATGCTGTGCCGTGCTAGCCTCCACCGCTGGGCAACTCCAGGGACGTGATGATCTCCGGTGGGGGAATGGAAACACGGACTTGAACGCCCACTACATTTTGTCACGAAGGAGGATCTGCAACTCTCCGCCAAAGCCGCCATCTTCTTGCCTGGAAGTGCAGCATTGCCCACAAGGCGCATAGATGACTTGGGCCTTGTGAAGACGGAAAACCAGAAGTGCGTTAGAGGCCATAACACCTGCCAGGCACATCTCTGCGTCGGAATCTGCTTGGAGGGCTGAGATTGTGGCGGTCTCGGGGTGCCCTGCAATCTCCCAAAGGGCACATATCTCGGCTCCCTACACATCTGCCTTCTGTTGCAGGTCGACACCTGGTAGTTCCATCTTCCGCAAAGTGACCTTGTAGCGGTGTTCATCCCTGGCAGCAAGAGGACGCCAGCAGCCATCACCAACGGAGTCACGACGATGGAAAATGCCAGGGTCTGCAAGGCAGAGAGCATCGAATCGATGCCGTCCTCGTAGCTGACTGAAGCCTGATAGATGGCGACGGTCATCAGGCAGAGCCGGAGGTACATGCAAACGAAGCTCCAGAAGATCACGTGAGGGAGTTACAGCTCCATGTTGATCAGCGAGGAACCTCATGCCTCAACAGGCTTTAGCATGCTGCCGCATGAGGTGTTTGGGACAGTAAGCTGGCAGCGAGTATGCTATTTACCCATCTCGAGCCGACGAGGCATTCGGAACGAATTTGCCTCGCGGCACCCTTTCGGGACGGCACACGCCCCTCGTTGTGTGACTGCGGGGGCTGGGAGCGGCATTCACTTCGCCTTTTTCCTGCGGGGTTGAAATCACATGGTGCACAATCTTTCAAAGGCCGGTGCAGGCAGCATCCGGACTTCGGGCTTTCCTGCTTTGATGGGTGATGTGAAAAAAACGCAATAAGATGTAAAAAGTAAAGGTCACTCGTAGCGATGGGTGAAACCAATCTTCGGGATCTTAGTGGCGAGGCAGCTCAGAAGCCTTTCATGCATTCACTGCCGAACCAGGGCACCGAGCAGTGCTTCTGCTTGTGGTCTTGTCTCATGCAAGGCGGGCTGTCACGATGGCTCCTTCCACTAATGTACAAGGGGTAGTGCAGCTGCTGCAGTTGCTGCTGTCGCCACAGCTGCCGCAAAATCCACTGCACGTTCTTTGTCCTGCGACATGCATGCTCTGGAGCAAACAAATACATGTACATACAAACCAAGCCAGCTGTCGGTCCTTCTTCGTCCTTCTAAAGTAGGCCGCAAGCTTGTTGCGGGTAGACCGGAGAAATGCATATGCCAGCCTTCGATAATGGAGTCATCAAGTCTAGGTATAGTTCGCTTGTGCAAACGTCCTCCGGCAAGCTCTGATGCGATTTACGCTGCTTCCACGACACCACTCTCTCTGGGGAACTGCTTCATCCGAGGTGACGATGTTGACACCTTCGGAGACAGGAGGTGACAGGCCAGCCCGAAACGCGTTCTACGACGGCCTTGTCTCTCTATGCACCTGCTCGGAAACGAGAACTTTGACTGTCGGAGACAGTGCCCTAAAGGATTGAATCGAAGAAGTGCTAGCTCCAGTATCTGTTGCAAAGACACCGACCCGTTGCTTCTAGATTCTAGATACACCGCTGGCCGGACTTCTGCAACCAGCCATGTTCAAGCAGCCCAAAAGAACGCATATATTTGCGACGCCAAGGCACGATCACCATTGTGGAGCTGATAAAATGGAGGTACCTGGCCGGGGATTATTTAGCCTTCTGCCTGCATTTATTTCGAATGTCGAACTCCATCTACAGTATGACTCGGCCTTCTTGTCGTTGACCACTGCGTGCACCATGTGCAGCCCAAGCTGGGCAGAGCTTGTTGCTTAACTCAGAGCCAGCACTGACTTGATGTGAAGCGCCTCAGAGTGAATCTTGAACGCCGCATCCAGCGCGGTGCAGCCTCCTTGGCTGCGAGCCGTGCGGTGAACCCTGCTACGTATTCTGCCTGTGTAGGTGTAGGCCTCAAACAGTGAAAGAGAACCAAGCAATCCAAGCCCTACATACTCAAGTAGCACTTCTTCCAAAAACACCCCAAGGGGTCAAAACTGCAGACCACACTGTGGTGGGGGAGCGCTTGTCGCAGAGCTTAGGAGCAACGTCCTAAGCCCTTTCAGAACGGCGGGATTTCAAGACATCAACGAGCCCAAAGCTGAGCGCGAACATTGTCGCCCTGCTTTTCAACTTCGAGAGACAAACATGAATTCGGGATTGCAGCTGGAGCGAGATTCTCCTCAACTTCACTATCGACGAATTGAAACCTGCAATGAACGGAGCCGCAGCAGCACGGTAGAGAGAGCGTGATTTTGGTTCAACATGTCAAGGTGAGACAGCCAGGTGCGCCCCCACATGCGCACTTGGCACGGTAATCAAATCCGGTTTTTTTCTGGAGTAAGAATCTCGTCGTGATGCCCTCACACTGCTTGGAGAATAAGCACTGCTTGCACTCGAGCGTGGATTGAAAGCCGAGGCACTGGAGAGATTCAGGATGGTTCCGTCTCTCAGGAATATGAAACACCTCGCCACAAGTCGGCCAATTACATATGCCTGCAGCCTGGGGCGGGCTTCGTTCGGATTGCAGCCCATGCAAACGCCCAGAATGGATTCGTGCGAGGTCAGGCGCATCCTAAACTTTCCTACCTTGACCGAGCTTCTATGAGAACCTGGCAGCGCACCTAGTCGGCAATCCTGTACAAGACGTACCAGTTTGGGGTCCCGCAGCCTTTTGAGGCAAGTCCAGAGGGCCCTTCAGATTGCATCCGCGCTGGGGGCCAGTGCTTGGCCTTGACGTCCTGTGAAGGATGACTTGTGCTTTTTGACCCTTTACTTCCAATATTTCTCTTTTCTATCTATGTGTTGCAGAAGGTGTGCGCAGTGATCAGTGGTGGGCCGTGATTCGGCATTGAAATGGCTCTGGTCATGGATGTCCTCGCTTGGCTTGAGGCGCGGTCAGCCTGCATTGTGGCAACGCGGTTGCTCACGCAGGTGATTCTTGAGTTGGATTTTCAAAGTCCAAAATTTTGTGTTGTAGCATTCTGTCTCTGCATTGCCTCAGATCCGGGTGCTTCCATGTGTCCGCCACTAACATCTGTGCCCATGACACTGAGAAGCATTTGCACAGCACACATTCGGGCTCGCTTGAGCTTGTGTGGCACAATCCTTGATAGCTATGGGCTTGCAACACTCTGCCATTCGGAGTTGCTGCATCTTGGCTCTTTTGTGAAAGCTTATTGGGAAAGAGCTTTCCTATAAGGCGGATTACAGTTTCTCTCGAAGAGTTGTGCCAAGGCTTGCCAAACAACGAGGAAGCACGTGGCGACGCGTTCGTGTGGGCAAAGTTGTGCAACTACAGGTCTGCCGCGTTGACACAAGACCACATGGCGGGGAGTGAACTCGCAGTTCCATAGACACGCACGGGCAAACACGTGCGAGAGCGTTCCAAGATGCCGATGAACTCGATGGCATAGACATGTAGCTGGACAGGTTATGTTGTGATACAAAGCTTTCCGTGACATTGGATGCTGTCGACCGGGGAAACGCGAGATGCCCCAGGACCCAGTGACTCGTCGGGTCGTGCCTTCTGCCAAGCTCATCTCGCAAAACCTGCTACAGTAGAACTCAACATGCGTATTGGCGCGAGCAGATTGCGTTGTGGTGCCGCGCCTCTTCCACAAATTGTTGGGCATCAGTTCGCAAGTCTCCATCCTCACAGCAGCAGTAAGAACTTCGCTGCTATGCGATTCGCACCAGCTGACAGGTCTGCTACGACCAAACGTCACATCAGTAGCAAGCTTTGGTCACAGGTGCCTTGTCTGCGAGCGACTCTAGCCATGCAACTCGTCGGCTGAGCATCTTGGACCTGATAGGAGTACGGCAAACGGGACAGTCTCTCTTCGCATGCAACAGCCCGCATGCGACACGATCCAATCCAAGGCATGCTCTTGTGTTGCTCTCCGTCGCCGCGCAGCTCGTCTTTGTAAGTCCAATGTGCTGCCATGCCGTACCTAGGCTTGTCCGTGAGCGGGCCTAGACACAAGGCCACACGACCCGACCTTCCAAAAGCTGTGCTGATTTGTGCACAGGATGGCACGGGAAGTACTTATTACAGTCTAGATGATTGCCAGGGCAGTAAGTGTAACTGCAACGATCTGGGACGTAGAGTTCGTTTAATTGTGATTTGATGCTCTTGGCGTGCAAAATTCGGGCATGAAGCCATTCGCCGTGCTGACTAAAGATGATAAAGATCACCGTCTCTGCATTGGAAAGGCAACTGAGGCTCTGACTCAGCGACTTCATGCATCTGTCTGGTCCGAATCTGTATTTCCAATGGCACTGGTGCGTCATCATGGACGAAGGTCGCATGCAATGACTGATAACCTGCCAGTGGCAAAGCTTTGGTTGAAATCCGAGACAGACATACATATTGCAGAAGCAAGCGATCTGAAACCCGCACCATTTGGTTTCGGGAAAGCGATGTAATTTTTCAGACTGTCGCCGCCTTGGATGCGACAAAGGGTGTACACCAAGCCGGTAGCGCATTCAAATTGGCATCGTCTTAAGCCGTCACATGCAGCCGAAAGCGCCGGTCCAGTTGGGAAGCTTCCGCATCAATGTCAGGGCATGGTAGCAGAAACCTGCGCCTCGCTTGGCGAACTCTTCGTCACCTTCCCCCTCGAAGCGGTCAATGTCAAGAACAACTCGCAATGCAATGATGTCGTCAATATTGTCCTGAGTATCAAAGTACACTGCAAAGGTCATGGCCTGTCTTGTACAAACAGAAATGTTTGAGCCAAGGGGCGATGTTGTTTTGATATTTTGTCTTTCTGCGCATTTTCTCCCACAGAGTGTACATGCCCTTCCTCAGTTGATAAACTTTCAGCTGCGATGGTTGTTGAGCTTGCCAAATCCTCTTCGTCCACGCTTCTCTCTTCCCGTGATCTCCAGCTTGATGTTGTGTCTTGTGAGGGTCTCATCTTGCCTTTGAGGAGCTTCGGTCATATTCTCCGAAGGTTCAGTAGCTGCTTGGGCTACACTTGCATTTCATACAGACCCCAACCTGAGGATCTCAGAAAAATCGTGTGTAGCTGCAGCCAGAGTGGATGTGTACCTCAGCAATGAGCACATGGCCAGAACCAGCATTGCAGCAGACCCGTATGTTCCAAGGAATCTTGGCGTGGTCTTCGTCAGCTAAGCGGCTGTGCCCGCCGCATGCTCAGGAGATTGTTGAGTCGATGAAACTCCTCGGCTTATCCCGCAGCAGAACGACTTTCTGCCGAGTGCTGACTGCTTTTCGAAACAACACAGTCTGCAATTAACATCTTCCGCGCTTTCTTGATGCAGACATTACGAACGCTGGACCGTTGAACGAGAGGCTGTAGGGTACAGGTACTTGAAAGACCTGCTCAGGGGCTCAGCAAACCTGACAACCTCAGTCTTTCAACAACTTTGAACTGAGGTGAAGGCAAATCCTCCAGCTCGGTTTTGAACAGCCAAACACCCAGCCGGTGTGCCAACTGTGCAAACACTACCTGTAGCGAGAGAGGCCCCGAGAGCGGAAGAGAGAGCGAAAAATAGGTCGAGAGAGGAGATGCCAGGACATGCCGGCAGCTTTACAATGGAAGCGATGCAGGGAAGCTGCCAAAGTTTCTGCTGCGATGGTCTTGCGCTTGCGCTCCGGCCTCAGCATCTATCGTTGGAACAAGAAGGCTCGCTATTATAACATCCCGTTTGTTACTCGTGCTCCCCTCGACTCTTCTTTGTTTGTGTGCAAGGCGGATACTGCTTGCTTGCTTGCGTGCTTGCTTGCATGACGGTCTTGAAAGAAGCTCCCCTCGGCCCCTCACGAGCACACCCAAGATTTCCAACCCACGACGCCTCGCGCACGCTGCCCGCCCCGAGATCGTCAACGCTGTCTGTTCTTCCCCACGGCAACCAAGCAGGCCAAGGACAGGGCTCTGGGGCATTCCGGGGCCTCACTGGGGCCTCTTACCGCTCGTGAAAGCTCAACACAAACGACGTCCTTGATGCTGGCCTGCGCACCTGAACGTGCCTCCACAGTCAGGAGCCGAGCCTGAACGGCAAATTGCAATGGACTTAGCCAAGACACATGAACTGGAGCGTGCGCATGTTGTGCAAGCGATCCTGAATTGTCAGCTTGGATGTTGCAGGCGCTCTCAAGGCATGCTGTTTTACTCGGGCGCCGGCAGCAAGCTTTACCAGGATCACCCGATAATCATCAGCCATGGCTAAGAACATGTCCTTGCAGTAGCTTCATCAACGACAAGTACTTGAGAGACGGACTTCACGATTGACAGCATGCGAGGTGCCGACAACGCGTCCACGTGTTGAAGTCTGTGATCGCAGAGAAGCCGGCTTGGGAAAGAGCGTTTTATGGACAAGTCTGAAGCTGAGGGCTGGTCCCTCAGGTTCTCTGCTTGTTCACGGGCCTTACTCACATCATCGGATGTTGATGAAGGCGTCTTTTTGCCAAAGAAGATGCTAAACCTCGGTGTTAATCGTACATGCTAGCTGCACTGTAAATGTGGGGTCGGTGCATCGGAGTAATGACGGCGGCACTTCGCAATGGGTAGGCACCCGACAAAGATGTGTAGCGTCTGCTCCAATTGCCACGTCCGCCCAGAGCCGTTCGCTTGGAGGCTTTGGTTTCTCCTTCAACAATACCTTAGTGCAGTAAGTCACGCACAGTCTGACAGGGGCCGGAACAGCCTGGCCAGACATTCTCTTGTGTATGCTGGGTGCGACGGACATCGGGCCCAAAGATTTCCTCCAGATCCTCAAAGTGAATCGTAGGATTGTCTTCGACTGTGTCATGGAGCCTCGGTATGGGAGACACGTGTCGAAAGCATGGCCAGAGTAGATTTCTACAAGTAGTTGCCAACACACACAGACACTCCCACACATCGCTTTACAGCACACGGCCTTCCGGCCCGATGGCGCAGTTGATCGAAGATTTGGCCGTGCTACAGGGCGAGAACCAAAAGAAATGCTTACAGCTGCAGGCGGTTCCAATGCCCGATGCTGTAATGATTTTAATGTTTTGCAAACATTTATCTGAAGCCAAGCAAAGTTCCAACGTCTCACAGGTTTCGAAGGTTCGGGCTAAATGATGAGGTTGCCAGACTGGTGCAGTCCAAGAGCAAGCCGCCAACGATAACATCCACCTGCACCTGACAAAAAGTGGTCTCGGATGCGGAAGCTCTTGTCTCGTCACAGACGAACCCCAACACCCTCATCCTCGTATTCTAGGAATGCAGCACCTAGCCCCCAAATGGCAGAAGAGACCAGTGGCAAGAATCTGAAGCAGAAGTTGGGTTCCAGCGCCGTGCCTTCAACAAAGCAAGGAGCTCTGCCTCAGAGCTTCGTGACAAACGACAGGATGTGCAAAATGCCACTGTGACCGAGCTGCTACAGCCACGGGGTGCACAATGTAGGGCTCTCCAGACTTCCTCATCTGACCATGATGCGCCAGCCTCAGCTTTTGTTCTGGGTTACGTACTCTCAGCACTTCCTATTTCAAGCCTTTCGGACCGCTCTCAGCCGAATCGTCATGCTGGATATTGCACTTGTGCCTGTCATCCGTGCTCCCGTCGGCAGGAAACAAATCGCGAACCTAGTGCATCGTTAGCTTTTCTCACTCAACGAGAAAATTCGGAAGAAGGATTCGTCCTGTTGTCATTGTCAGCGCGACGACGAGTATGCCAAGTTGTGCAGCATACATGTCTGAGATTCGTTTCAAGAGTAACGTCTGTCTGACACTGGTTGAGCCATGCCACGCTGCAACGCAAAGTGCTGAGAGAGCACGAAGACGGTCTTCTCTGGGCCTCGGGTACGGCACAGCCCTTCGAGGTAAGGATTGGCCGACTGCACAGCAATGATGCGAAGGGCAGCAAAACCGCCAGGGCGGGTTGCTAAGGAACCAGCAAGTACATCAGCTTCGGTTCTAAGCCTTCCCACAGGCGCGTGACCTTGTGTCACAGAAAGAATCACGAACGGTTAATCAGTCTGCATATATGCACCATGGACGAAACATACAGGCGGCCTCGGCCATTACTTGTCCATCAGGGTCATCCTGGAAATTAGCAAAGGTTCGCAAACGTATAAGCGTGGGACAGCTCGGGAGTGTCCTCTGGTCGAGGTGTGCCCTGCGAAGCTAGAGACCAGCGCTCGACGTCAGGTGCCATCTCCCGAACATGTCGCTGGACACGAGCCTGCCACACCAAAGCGAGGCGATCGGAGGCAGCAATGCAAGTCCGCGCTACCGACCGACTTGTCATGTGCAGAAAAGCCATCTGCATGCAGTACTGTCTCTTGCATGGCCTGCTTCAATCTTCGTCGTCCCTGCTTTCCGAAGCACGGGAAAGTCGCGCAATGTGACAGCGCTGCGATTGCTATGCCTCGGTTTCGCTTTCGAAGCCATCCACGACATTCATCACACGTCATTTTGCATCCGTACAAGCTTCGTCTGTCGCTCTGAGAACTCGATCTTCTCCACTCGTGTTTCTGCTCAGGCGAGCAGACATTGCCATCCGCCACATGCACCGAAACGGTACAGTGGTTACTTCCAGTGCAACTATCTTATGTGTTTCTGTATTATGTTGTGGGTCGCGTTTATCCGTTGTTTTCGCCATCTCCACAAAACACCAGAAACCCTGAACGTGGCACGTGTCGGAGGACCCTCGAGGCTTGTAGGTTCAAGGGTGGATTCAAGTCTCAACTCATTCGACGTTCGCACGGGGTCCTACCTCTTTTTAAGGCCAGGGGACAAGGTTCTACAATTACAAGGATCCACGACCCGCTTAGAATGATTGGAAGCTCAGGCTTCAGCATGCTTCACATCGTCCTATCAGGATCTGTTGCGGGCTTGGACTGTGTTCTTCCAGTTGTTCAGCTAGTCCTTTCCTGATTTGAATTCTTTGCTTCGCAGGTCAACGGAAACAGCCTGAACGTTGCGCAAGGCCTTCTCGGGCTGGAGGTGTCCCACTAATCACCGACCCTGTGCAGCCAGAGCTGCATGCTGCGGCTTTTGCAGCCGGTCGTGAGTGCTCCACTCGCCGAGGCCTCAGAAACACGATTTCCCCGGAGGGAAGCCTTGACGGTGCGCTGTGGCATTGCCCGACCGAGTGCGTCGCCTAGGAAAATTTGGGGATCGCGGTGTAGGAGGCTCCCAGATTAAAGTCTGCATCTCAGGATGGCAGACCGCAGCATGGCATCACGCAGCAAACGCACCTACGCGCATGTCTTTCAAACGCGCGCGTAGACCAAACAATCCTGACAAGCGTGTGCTCTCCGTCTTGCTTTGCCGTTTACTGCTGCATTGTGCTGTCACATCTGCGGTATCCTTGGCTAGCTGGAGACTGATGACCCATGCTGGTCGCGATCGTTTGAGCATAAGAAAGCGTAGCTGACCAATGACATCTGTCCATGGCCGACCGAATAATCTTTCAAAAACAGGACGATACTGGACTTTGGGGCTGCGAAAGACATGAAAGCCCAAGTCTGTCTGGTCAGTCCTTGCCGAATCTGACCGAAAAACTGAAGCTGTGCTGCAATGTTGCAAATACCCTATGTTGTGCAACACTCAGGGAAGCACTTGCGATTGGATCATCTCTGAGCAACGCGCTCTAGACTTCGCCACTTCCTCCTTCACGTCTGTTGCTTACAAACAAGCTTTTTCCGTGGCAAAATTACCTCCGTGGTTAGCTCACGGCGAAGGATGCACAGTAGTGCCAGCCGCTCAGAATGCCTGCACACCGATATGCGCTCGTCAAGAAGCAGGCATGCAACTCATGGGCCGCAACGTCGCGATGATTTGCTTCATTAGTGACAACCCATGCTCAATCCAAAACTTGCCTAAGCCTGGCTTAGCATTGGATCATGCTAGCATGCTAGAACGGGGAGACTCTGTAACTGCAAGTAACTGTCACCCCGTCTACGACAAATAATCTTACAGGCCTGGAGCGATCATGCTGCACATTCACCGGGAGAAGCCAGGACTGTGCAGCACGAGTGCTGCCATAGCCGAACACACCTCTTGCGATACCATCACCAACATCAACGCAGCTGATCCAAGCGGCCAGACTGTGAGCGCTGGCTTCTTCTTCCACTCTCGTACCGGCCTCTAAGAAATGCTCCGCCGTCGAGCGCCTTGTGTAGACATGTCCACGACTCCTCCAGGCTGGACTCCGGCCCCCAAAAAAACACCCCAGTGTCCTGTCGACGAAAAATGCGCCCAATGTGAAATATTGATTTAATTCATAGTCGAACAGTCTGGCCGACGTCCTCTCCGATGCCAGGGGGGCATACGTGGGTGCACAGAGTTCTCGTAGCTTGTTGACAAGACGCTTCCACTCGAAGCGTTCAAAGGACTTGGCAACTCTTTCCTGCAAACAGGCATGGGCCGTCAGGAATTCGACGGCGGTAATTGCATGCTGTGCCTGGAGCCGGGACCTGGAATAGTTCAGCATGCTAGAGACGAGACTTGGCAAGGTGCCAAACTGGCCCGAACATTCGCAAGGTGCTCCAATTAAAGACAGCGTGATGACATCCGTCTGCACAGTCCGCTGTCGCATGCCTTGCAAGATGCTTACCGCACCAAACCATGACAAGGCTCTCTGGCATGCCTCTGCTGCAGCATTGTAGGAAACAGTGCTTGGTTTCAACTCCAGTTCCGGCATCTCACCCAAGAAAGATAACGCCAGCTGCCACTGGCCAGCGGAAGCACAAGCACTGATCAAGGCGTTGCACATAATCTCGTTGGGCATCAGGTCATGAGCGCATCGTAGTGTCTCTGCCAGCTCCAAAGCCCATCGCCATCTCAACGCCTCACAATGCTCAATGCTGCTATGCAATGGCAGCTATGCGTGCTGTTTTCATGACTGAGGTGCTCCCCCCCACCCCCATGCAGCCGGCCCTGAGCCCGTTTCAGGAATTATCCAGCGGCTTGCCTCCAAAGCGTGGCCGTGCCACGATGGACTCGTGACGAGGGCTGTTAGAAAGGGCCACGCCCACCGATGTTCTGTCAGTGTTGCCACTCGGTGTGCCACTCACTCGAACTCCCAGTCGCAGTTGTTTGTCCCCATGCTGACATTGCCTCCTTGCCCCTGCCCCTACCTACGTCTCGCATCGCGTGTCGGCACACCCCCCACCCATGGTAGTCACTTTTGTGTCAAAGGTGCCAACAGTCACAGGGATGGGCCCCCCGAACCCGAGATCCTCGTGAGTGTCTTGCCTCTTGAAGCTATGCAGCTTCGTGGCGTGTCCAAAGTGGCGACACTCACCTGGATGGGCCATGGTTTCGGTCTGCGCGGCGCCCAGCTGCTGACCCTCAACCCAAAACCCTTTCAAATCTATATACCTAAGCCTATAAACACTAAACAACCCCACCATTTACACCACAGGGGGCTTGCGGTTGCAAACCCGAAACCCTAAACCCAACACCCACCACCACACCACAGGGAGAGAGGAAGGGGGTTGAACACTAAACCTCAAACCCACAACCCACCACCACACCATAGGGGGGAGAGGGGGGGTTAAATAACCCAAAACCCACCACCACACCGCAGGGAGACGAGGGGGGTTAAACAACCCAAAACCCACCACCACACCACAGCAGGGGGTCGGGGCATAGGACAGCATGAGGCCACCACAGCCAGGCCACCTAAACCGTAAACAACCCCACCACCCACACCACAGGCGGCTTGGGTGCAAACCCTAAGCTCCAAATCCAACACCCACCACCACACCGCAGGGAGGGGGGAAGGGGGTTAGCCACAGAGGGGGAAAGGGGGGGTTAAGTAACCCAAAACCCACCACTACAGAAAAACGAGGGGCTTAGGCTTAGACAAACGACCACAGCACAGCGGGGGGGCCGGGGCGTGGGACAGCATGAGGCGGCCACCCAGAGCCCGGCCGCGGGGGAGCACAGAGCCGGCTGGCACGCACCACAGCCAGGCAGGCGGGGGAAGCATAATGGGGGTGGTGGGGTGGTCGGGCAACGCTGCACCATAAATCCGTGTCAATGCAGGAGGTCCTGCAGCTTGTTATCGACACTCCCCGGCCACCTGCGCACCCCTCTTTCTCGCAGCATGTCTGACGCTGCCAGAGCCTCTTGCTTTTTTGCCTCTACAGTACGTTGCCTCTACAGTCCGTGCGATTGCTGTTTACGATGCTATCAAGGGCAGACCAAATGCCAAATCATGCGCAGACTTCGCTTCGTGACCACTTCAACGTTGTCTGGGAGGCATTGTTTCTCCTGGTGCGTATTTGGTCATGGTGACGAGTCGCTTGCAAACGCTTCCCTGAAGAAGGAGAGACACGGAATGATGTCGAGAGAGAGAGAGAGACAAAGGAGATGGAGACATGCAGGGAGATGGAGACATGCAGCACCTGCATTGCGGAGAAAACTCATGCTGGAGGCTTGCACACTGCCGCCCCGCCTTCTCACACGCACTGATTGTGGAGCTGGCCAGCACGACATCCAAGGGCATGCCTGATCGGAAGATGTAGCTCTTTCGATGTCTAGGAACCCAATCGCGCCTTGTGAGATGCTGAGCTGCAACAAGTTCGTTGCTCGTTGCCAAAGCTGGCTTTTCTCCGTGGCAGTGACCATTGCCCCGAAGGTGACAACCTTCGCAGAAAACTGTTCGCCTCTCGTTTACTCAGGTTTTGCCTTGCACAGAACATATGCGGAACATGTATTGTTTTCGGTCGCCACAATCACAAGGTTGCTTCTGAGCAGCATCTGGTTGAATAGTCAGCCGCTTCATGTCCTGGCATTCTCTCGTCTAGAAGCAGGCTTCGAAACAGGAGCCGATAGCTGTAAGCTGAAGTCTCCTGCATGGTACGAATTGCCAACTCGGGCTGCAATCCGGCTGCACAAGAGCTGGCAGCTGCATTGAAAGTATGCCTGCTGGAGTTTCCACGAGAGAAATTAAGCAAAAAGAAGGAGGGAGGGCAGGGAGGAGAGTATGAGGATCTTGCCGGGAGCAAAGAGAAGGTGCAGAACAAGGCAAAGGCTAGCTTTCCCAATCATACCTGTCGAGACGAAGCTGATGCTCTCGTCGAGTGCGCCAGAAGGTGCACAAACTTCGTTCCCATTGTGACGCCTGCAAAACAAACAACCGCAGCTGCGACCTGACCTAACTTGAAAGGATCCTCACGAAATGCTCGAATGCACTGGCAATGAGGCATCTTCGCAACATATTCACGAACAGGCCTTCTCGAATGTTGTCAGGGCCGTACTGAGCATCGTGGTGTCCTTCCTTGCGTCGGATGCCGCTTTGGGTTTTTGCCTACTTCATCGGCCTGCCGGTTGGGCCTGGGGTTTAGGGATGTCTGGGGTCGCGGCTCCAGCCCGAAGATGCTGAGCTGACCATAGAGTCTACAGACCTGGTGATAGCACTGCGATGCACCCAACTAGTGTTGAGTGAGTCGCAAAATCAAGCGACGGCTCATGGACCCCTAGACGAGCGCTTGCGATGCAGGACATCCCGTATTGACTTCTTGACTTCTGGAGACTGGGACCTGCCTAGCTCAAGAAATGCCAGTGGGATACACCGTTTGCGAAGCTACTTTGTTGTGGCAGACGGGAAGCCGTTTCATAGTTCCTCGAACCCGGCCAGTGCCACTCGAGTTCTCATGCTAAGACATTGCAAAGACCATCGAAGCCTTGTGCTCTTTCGACTTTGCACTAATGTGTGGATGGTGGTTGTCACCGATGGAGTTGTGCCTGTGCGCGGTTGATGTTTGGCGGTGTGTTGTTCAAAGGCACGAAGAGTCGAGAGCTCGGCCCAGAGTTGGGGTGACGGGTAGCCTTAAATGAACCTGTCTGACTTCTATCCAACCCAGTTTGAAGAGATTGCTACAACCGAAAGTTGTCATATAAGTATGTGTAAAGACGGTAGAACTACTACTAGTACTCATAATACTGGTAGCACCAAGACACGGCGAAGACTGAAGAACGAGTGTCCGGAAAGCGTCTGGAGCAGCGAGGTGGTCAGCAAGGCGACGCTTAACCCCATCTCATCCCTACATTTCGTCATGCATTCTTGCATACATCATCCATTCATCCATGAACCCATTGACCCATCCATGCAACCAAGCCGTAAACTCTTGCTTTACCCTGTTCATAGGGTTCTGCAAAAAAAAGAACTTGACAAAGGCATATCCCTTTGTCTTGGACATGCTCAATTCCGAGCACGAATCGTCGGACCGCGCTTACGGCACTCTGCCACGTCCACCGACCTCACGGCACACGTGCGCAGCCGCCGCAAGCGCCGTTTCCCGTGACCGAACTTGAAAGCAGAGCGGACGAAAGCGAATGGGACGGAAGGAGCAGCAGTGTATTGCAAAGGCGAGCTGATCCTGATAAGCGACATTTAAAGTTGCAATGTTCCTTGTATGCTGTGTTGCGAACTGGCGAAGGGCTATCCAAACAGCTTGACGCAGAATGGAGTTCGAATGCGGCATGGTCTTAAAGCCCAAACCTGCCCTCAGTTCTGCTGTCTGTTTTCTGACCCCTTGGGGGGGGCCTCAAGGCTCGGGGATGGCCCAAACCAGAATCGTAAACAAGAGCTCGCGCAAGCTCCAAAGGAGCGAGCTTTCTGGACATGCTGGTATCAGGAAGGGTTGCCAAATTCGAGGACGAATCGTGACGGCACCACGGGCATAAGGCTGAGGTAACCGCACGAAAACCTAAAGGTCGACCTCGCATCATTCCATGAAACTTCACGATGAAAACGAGCCAACCCCAAATCAGCAATATCACGTCATGCCATCCAGACCACGGAAAATCCCGTCGCCACAATTACGGGAAGAAAAGGGCCTAAAGCGGCCGGTGATACCAACTAACAATCGTATTAATTATCATTTGCTGTTGGGCATCACGGCAGTCATCAAACATTTTTCGTTTTGCTATTTGGTGCTGTGAATTATGAGCCTTATCGTGATTCTTGGTGTTCTTTCTGCGGTTATGTCTCTGCAACGGGTGCAGTAGTCAGTTTACAGGATGCGATTATGGAAATGCACATGGGCAGCTACTGTTCAAAGGCCGAGAAGTTGCAGCTGGCACGACAATCTGCAGACCTCGCTCCAATTGCTTGCTCGAGAACAGGAGGCAGAGCCGGAGCCGTACCTTCGTTCTTTGCGCTGCTTCACCCCGTGCAATCGTTGCAACAGCTGTGAGCGCACGAGATGATGTCAGGTTGTAGGAAGCGCCTTTCTGCGGGTTCAGACCTAAAGCGGTCCTTGTCCGTGGCCTTGGAGCCCAGCCCGGCCTCTGACGCTCCAGGATGCCCAGCGCAAGCCTGGCAAGTCACACCCCAGCCCGAGCATGCTCGACTTCTGCCACAAGTCTGAGCCGGTTTTAATTTATCAAAAACACTGTTTGAATTTTTAATTCAATAATCCAAGCACTGGGTTTTCTGTCTTGTCTCTGGGCGGGTGTGAGAGAGGGTCTCGTCTTATGCAACGGATGAGATGAGGTGCGGCTTTGCATTGTCATGGGGGCATGCGGCATGCCGTTTTTCCCTGCATCTGCTGTTGGGAGATATCGAGAGAGCCGACAATCTGGCTCCACAGATTTCTGCAGAATGTGCACGGTCTTTGACATGCAGCCAGGTTGATGTGATGCTCCCAAGCAGAAGCTGGGCCACGATTCCACAGACCGGCCGCCCGAGTGCCTCCACTTTTTGGGCAGGTCTGTGCTACCGAGCACCAAATTCAGCCTCCAGCACAGCGAACGATGCCAGGACACAGAGATTTCTGCACCGTCACGAACTGCTTGCTCCTGAACTGCAAGCAAGTTGCGTAAATGTGTCCGCTCCAACGCCTGCCCTGAGATGCGGAAGCCACCAGGAATCACCAGGATCAAGACATCATTGAATGTGATTCAAGGCTCAAAGGGGCTGCTGGATGGTCGAGATCTCAGGCCGTGACTGCTCCGTGCTGCATACGAGTTGAAGAGATGCTGACCACGCAATCGCCCCTTCGTGTTTCGAGTTCAAGCAGTTGAATGCGTTGGCGCAATCGCTTCTGCGGAGGGGCCAAGGTGCTTTCAGAAGTTGATAGGTGCTTCCCTCAAGCACAACTGCAACAGCACTCTCTCAAAATACCACAATTTGATTGCACGTCTGAGAGGCAAACGAAGAGTAACAGAAGCTCCTCTACCATCTTGTGGGCTTAAATCGGGTACCAATAGTTTACACTTAACGTAGAAACTACGATTTTCAACGAAATCAAGCCAGCTCGTCCCTGCACTGCCGTGCCAGGCATGCCGTGCTACGTCAAGGACAAAAATTCTGGACAGAGTGCAAACAAGGCCTGCGCAGGCCTTGACCGCAGCACCAAGAGCAATGACGTCCTAATACGTGGCTGGCGGCAAGAGCGAACTTCGGACCTCTTCACCATGCAGGCTGCCGGCTGAGCACACGGCAAGGCGCAAGCTGCTTGCCCGCCGCATCTGTGAAAACGGTACTCTGACTGCATGCACCAGCAGCAAAGGAGCAGGCCGGCCTCTGACAAAACGGTCGCAACATGCTGCCACAGCCGCCGCTTGCCCAAATTTACAATGAAGCGCGTAAAGTCCTGTGTCGCCACGCTTGCTGTTCTAGCACCGAAAGTTTGCCTGCAATACTCCACTCACATGGGTAGCAATGAGCTTTTAATTTGCGTCTGTTGCATGCTGCGGTGCAGCAGTAGCAGGCTACGAGAAAAATGTTAGCAACCGCAAGGCATCCCGAAAGGCTGCGCTAATTAGCAGCTAGTTCACTGCCAACCCCGAACTCCGCTCCTTGGGACTTCTCGGAAGGGTGCGAAGCAACTCCTCGATGCTCTTGTCGTGATGTCTGTCAATCAACCGATCTGCGAGAAGTTGCCCGGCTAACTTGACATGTGGCTTCTTGGAGCATGGCGCCTTGGCGCATGCCGCGTTTTCACCGGACTGTTTGCGTTGCCCCCGCCTCCCACGAGAGTTAATTTGAACATGTCTGGGCACGCCATGCATACCAACCGACTGCGACATTCCACATTAGGCATGTGTTTGGCGCCGGAGATTCTGCAGTGTTCTGCTGTTCCCGTTCTGCCAACTCGACTGTATTGTAGCTTGCAAAAAACAAGAAAGGCTGGGAGCGTGAGAAATTTCCCGTGTCCAATTGCAAAGCTTCTTGAATCATCCGAAGCGGAAACCTTGCCCGAGCCCGAGCAATATGTATACATATATATGTATGTGTGTGTACATTTATATTCATGCATCGTCTTTCAAGTGTTTCGGGCTTTCTCGTTGCAAGCAGGGTGCACCAACTGCATCCGAACAAAAACAACTTGCCGGGACTTTCCGACATGATGGGTAGGTTGTGGGTACACGGTTCTGGTGTGTTCTGGCGAAGAAAGCAACCCCTTCCAGGGCTATGGGGCATGCGGGGCAAGGCCAAGGGGAAGAGGATGGCTTCCTCGTCACGGCCTTAAAAATCAGCTTGAGATCTAGGTTCGGGGGAGGGCTTCTGGGGCGTCATGCAGTTCCGGCAAAGACTGTCTGCACGTTCACATGTCGTGGGACATGATTGGGATACGCGGCCGTGTCACATGATCTGTTAAAGAATGTCATGCTATTGTGCCCACCTGCCGCCCGGAGCTGCATGGTGCCACGCCCATGGCCACTGAATGAGATGCCCGTGCAGGCTTGAGCTGGATAACCCAGATTTCACAAGAGTCGTTCGAATACAAATCCTGTTCCCATCTCCTCCCATACGGAAAGCAGTGGCAAGCAAAGCTTTTGTTGCCTTCTGATTCGCTCTCAAGACAACTGCTGGCAAGAACATATGTTCACAGCGTCAGAGTCGTCGGGCCTCCTGACCACAAAGAGGGCAAGCGGGCTTGTGCTGCAACAGCCACTCTGCAATACAGTTTTTGTGAAACGCATGACCGCAGGGCAGTTTGGTCAGTCTCTCTGTGGCGTCATACGGAGATAAGCAGAATATGCAAGACACCTGATCTACGTCCCTGGCATCCACCGAAGGCAATGCAACAATGTCTGCAGGACTCGCAGAGCTAGGCGGCTGTGTGTCGAGTTGCAGTAAGACGTCGTAGTCCTCGGGTGTGATCTCACGGAAAAGTATGTCCGAGAGCTGCGAGGGCAGGAGCCCACATGGCAAAGGAGTTTCGTGGCAATTGAAGGAGGGCGAATTGTTGACGACTTCTTGTGATTCTTGGTGTAAGTAGGAGCTTCGCAAAGTTGCGAACTGGCGCGCTTCGTCCCTGCAAACCTGCTCATCCGCCGATCCCAATTGAGTCAAGCGCGTCCTATTCCAAACGTCTCTTTGTGATGGCCAGTAGCTGGAAGCATACGTTGGTGTTTCTGCTTCGGATTGCCCCCAGGTTGAAGAGCTCGAGCCGCGGACAGCTTTGGCACCACGGCCTCGTTGCTCCCATCCATCGAGCCAGAGCCACTCATGTGGTTCATTGTCATGGTAGTTGCATTCTGCAAGGCTTTCCAGGTCTGGGGCACCCAAAGCAGGAACCTCTGTCATCAGAGCGCGTGGCGAATGCTGCGGTGGGGTCGGAGGCAGTCCAGCGCAAGCCCATGCCTCCTGCATCTTGCAATCGAAATCCCAGAAGCTGGTAGAAACTGCTAGGAAATGCTCTCTTAGATTCTGAGATGACGGCAACATGATTTGAGAAAGGTTGGCAAAGCCAACAGACCGGGCCAAAGATGTATCTTGGATGCCTGCTGATTAAATTTTCGCGGGACTTGGAACATTCGACAAAGCCCTGCTTGAAACTCTACTGAGTGGCTTCAAGGAGGTGTGAGCCCAAGGAAGCTCATCCCTGTTTCTGGCCATGCCATCTGCCGGATCGAATTCCTGGACCGCTTTGCGGTCATGTTCAACTGAAGTTCTTCTTCTGTCATGCCTCATGCGCCGGGCAGCTCCTACGTCACAGTGCGTCACCATACTACAAATTAGCAGTCGCTATTATGTGATCGTACATGTTGCGCAGGCGGCCGAATGTGAAACAACACCGCCGGGCCACTAGACGCCATTAACTCGTTCAGCCTCAGCTTCCATGCTGAGCAACATGCTCAGCCAGCTAGCGTGCAGAAACCAACGCCACTACACGCCGAGCCGCATCTGAAAACGTCAGGTCTTCAGGCTTGCGGTCCTTCGCTCCCTTGATACCTTTGATGCCTGGCAGCTTTGATTGCTGGTCATCCCCTGGGCTCGAATTTTAGCTTTTAGTCAATACAGCTAGTACCGTGAGTGAGCAGCTGGCCTGTGGCTTCGATTAGAAGGCCCAGCACGACCCATGTTTCAGGCTTCTCCTGGCCCTTGAACTTGATGCGGCCGAAGCAGAACCTGGGCAACTTCGTGCGCAAACATTGAATTACCAGTTGCTCTGCTGCCCAAGGCACCCATATTCTGCACCGCGCCTGACCTCATAAACTGTGAACATCTCCTTAGTCGGCTGACATGCCGGAATCTGTCGGACAAGCTTCTGGAAAACACCACATCTGTCTGGGCTGATGACTCCGTGGTGAATCAAGCCCATAGGTGCCAGCTTGCCTGGCGCGAGGTGTGCCACATGTGTACAGCCCAAAGCTAGTGATGCTGGTCGGTGTGCATAAACCGGGGCCGGAATGGCGATCGCGCATCCCTGCGAAGAGAGAGCCAAACTCGAGTTCGTCGGAAGCATAAACCATGAGGTCGCCCTGAGCAGAGAATTCCAAACCAATGCGCTAACCCTTGCACATTCGAGCAGTCGATGCCAAAGTCGATGCAGTCGCCACATGCAATCAAAACCACTGAAGCCGCAAAAACAGAAGGACGACAGCAGCTGGAACGTAGGAGGCACTTGCAAGAGAAAGGGAAGAGCATCCTATTCCTCACTCGGCATCGAAATCATGGAGCTCACGGCCGATCGTGCCGAACAACATAACACAACCCAGGAACGCCACGAAATGCCATGAAGGTACTGCCGTACACTACGAGGACTCCATATCAGCTCGAGGCACTCGTCTTGCTTTGGAAAGTGTCTGAATATCATGCTAGTTACTGCTAGTTCTAGTTTTCGTGAGCCTGTGCAATCGGAACAGGTTGCTTGTTGCTGCGACTTTGCTTGTGCTGCAGGCGGAACTTTGCAAGCTCCAGTGAGAACCCTTTCATATACCGTTTCCATCCCTGGGACCAACCACGACAGCACTCACAGCTCTGCGAGCAACACACGAAACTAACCGCAAATTCTACGCCAACTGCTAAGCACTCCCATATTGCACGTAGGCCTCGGGAGAAATGTTGCGGTAGATGGCTGGAAACGCCTCCTGTTGCATCTGCATTTCTCTGTCAGAGTTTCGTGTTGCTACGAAATCGTGAAGCATAATTAGCGAAGCCACATGCGCGTATCGTACATGCAAAGCTCTAAGGTCCACAGCTGGCTGCACTCAAGGGCTGGGTGTGCGCCTGTGTATTGGCGACAAGCGGTGACGTCCTGCAAACATGGACCTGCAAGGTGCACTTCTCGAAACCGTGCCTTGCCAGATGAGCCAACGTGAATCTTGTCTGATCTGGCCTCTTTGGCTCCGGTTGCCCGAATGTCTGCCTTGGGCTTCAAAAGTGCAGCTCTTTTTTAGCAATCTGGTGCTGCTAAACATCAAAGAGCGCGGCCAGAACCTTACCACCAATGTAATCGTTTCGCTTCATCGACCACACCTCCGCCGCATGTTTCGCAATGCAGACCGATCTCGAAATGCTATAGCAATTTCCCGGAACGCAGAACAACATGAAGGTGCGCGTCAGTGCGCATGGGGTCCGGAGTTCAGTTCAGGGCGGAGCCCATGTTAGAAGCATACGGACACTTCCAAACAAGGCCAGGGCACAATGCCTTCCTCGGAAGTCAGGCTGAACACAGTTCTGAATGTGTCAATGCAGGATCAAACACTTACTCGGACTTGCAGCAAAGCAGCAACAGGGTAGTTTGGAAACCGAGCACGTGCGTTGTTCACGATCTTTATCCTGGGAACGGCAAGTCACATACATCTTGAGCCTCTTGTTGCCAATGAATTGAGGCAACGGCCCATGTGCGGGCCACTCATCAGGCAACCTCACGGAAAGTTACGTGTTCCTGTTTGCGCGTGCGTGCGTGCGTGTCTGTGTGTTGGCGCACGCTCGCGTGTTTGTTTGTTCGCAGTGGTGACGTATGCTGCGATGAGACGTTTACTGTACATCTTCGGAATAAGCCAAGGCATGCATTGCGTGCTGCAGTGTGCTGCCTCTTTGAACCAGGACAGCGATGTCTGTCGTCCAATGCCACCCACATTTCTACGACTGAAAAGCCATAATGCAGGAACTGGCATTATCTTCCCAATATGCAGAAGAACGACTTGCTACCTCTCCGCCGTCCTGATTGCCCCATCGCGCGTTGAGTCGCATTGTGCAAAACGGCGGGCGGTGTCGGTAGTCAACTGCTGCAGTCTCTGGGCATCTCCGTTGCTCCGCCACCCGGCGTGGGTCTCTGCGCGCCCACTGCGCGCATGCGAATCCTGAAGGAGAAGGCTGTTGGCAGGACCGCCGCGCCGTTCCGCTCTTTCTGCAACCACTCTGGGTATGCATGTCTTCTTTCTTTTGCATATACACGCGCATTTCCCTTTACTTGTGCACTTGTGCAGTCCTGCCTGGGTTTGCTATCCCTTGTTTCTCCGTTTCGTGCGTTTGTGTTTGAGAGTTGAAACACTGGCTGTCAGTTGGTCTGGTGAGCGCAGTACAAGCTAAAACCTTTGCACATGTGCCATGTCCCATCCGACTCATGGACTAGATTTTCTCAAAGGCAGGGAATCTTTTGATCATTCTGAGGTTCTCGGTGCTGCTGTGCTTTCTGTCCGCGCTCTGCTTCTTCGGACTGCCAGATCGCTCGCTCGCTCTTCCGGATCAGCATGGGGCAGACTTCACAGACCAGCAAAGCCTGAATTCGCTTCACTTCACTTCACTTCACTTCACTTCACTTCACTTCACTTCACTTCACTTCACTTCACTTCACTTCACTTCACTTCACTTCAATTCACTTCACTTCACTTCACTTCACTTCA